>JAJTUV010003989.1:0-31507 GCA_021653895.1 Mastomys natalensis | reverse complement strand
CCCATTGGCAAGTTTTAGACTGAAAAACACAAAAGATTTTGGGGCCAAAAGCCGAGATGCAAAACCTACTGTTAATAAATGGAGTTTTCAGCAAATTTTAAAAACAAAGAAAAATTAAATGAACTACAGATGGAAAGAGCAGGGAAGTGTTTCATTGAAACCCTTTAACCGCTTCCAGATGAAGACATGAAGCTTACGGATGAGAAGAATCGATGAGATTGACTTATTAATATTTGGATCTTTGGAGAAAATTCCCGTCTCTGCCTCCAAAGCTGGTACACTCAGCACTATATCACATCACCATGCTAAGAAGCCTCAAAGAAACATTTCTTATCTTGGTGAACTGCCTTCCTTGTTTCACTCAAAGCTTATGTTGTTCAGTTTTTCATGTTCCCAAAAGAGACTTGGTAGAGAGAAACAGAAACAGTGGTAAAATTATTGATTTATCTGTATGTAATACTGAGAGAAGGTAATGGCTCCTGCCAGAAGGCTCAGTAGGAAAGCAGTTCCTGTTGTTTTTGCAGCTTGGCTTATTTAGCATCACTTTTAAATTATTTAACAAATCATAACAGGTGGTTGACCATGTGTCTGACTCCAAAATATAAAAGACGAGATTTCTAGTTTACTTTCTAGTTACTTGTCTTTTTAAATGAAATCAAGTACAACTTAGTCTTGGCAAGTACATCACCTGAGGCATAAACTAGAGATCTCCACTAATGTTTGCAGCTAAATGTCTGAAGAAGGGCATTCTGGCTGGGTTCTGACCTGAACAAGCTACCCATTGTTTCATTTCTTTTTTAACTTTTATTTAATTTTATTTCTTTGAGATTTGCATACATGAAAACTATATTTGCATAATTCCTCACCCTTTCCCCTCCAACTCCTCCCATGACCCCACTCCTTCTCAAATTCATGTCTTATATTGAATTATTACATGTGTGTATATATATACACACACACACTCATGTATATATACATACACACACACACACACACACACACACACACACACACATATATATATACATACATACATACATACATACATACATACATATACATACATATTGAATCTTGCTAAGTCTTTTAGCATTGCCCATATGTATAAGTGTCCAAGAATGACCATTTGTGATTAGAAAAACCTATCAGAGGTCTCATTCACGTACAAAACTGATTCTCCCTTGCTCATCAGCCATTGATGTTCCTCATGGACAGATGGGCCCTTTGGAGATTCCTCCATCCATGTTGGTAGTGGTGTTATGGATGTCTGGGTTGGCAAGCATATTTTTAAGATTATATGAGTGTTAACTCCTTGTCATATAAAAAAAACTCTAAGTTGTAGCTGGTATCCACTTACTTTATGAACTAGATCATCACTGAGATCTCTATGGCCCCTCATAAGGAAGATATTTTATACATTCTTTTGAAAAAATATTTTTGTTTTATTATTTTTTAAATGGTGTTTGTGTGTGTCTGTGTTCATATGATATATGTGTCCAGGTGTCTGAGGTCAAAAGAGGATCCCAGGGAGTTGGAGTTGGAGTTGCAGGCAGTTGTGAGCCATCATACAATGGGTACTGAGAATGAATTCAAGTCCTCTAGGAAAACATCAACAAGCACTCTTGACCACTGAGCCACCTCTCAAGCCCTAATGTTATGTATTCTACAAGGCAAGAATATAGTAAAGATTTACATTGGACTTACACTGAATCTTGTGAACATAAATCTCTACCCACTCCTTGGAACTTATGTAGGTAGATATAACAGGATTTGTCCCTTTCAGAGTAGGTTTATATTTTGTTGTAAGATTAAATATAGAGTAAGAATAAGAGCAGAACATATGTGAAATTCAAATCTTAGCCAAGTCTTTTGACCTTGGTTTCCATATGATAGCATGAGGAAGTGAATTAACTAGTACCCATGTTCTTGTTCTTTGTATTTCTAATAGACTCCTTTGGAGTCCTATAATATACGCATGAAGATAGAAGTATGTTGAAAAGTTTTAGTTTAATTTTGTAAAGAGCAACAAGTATTACCTTCTTACTGTATAACAATGGAAAAACTAGGTCTTTGGCCTAATAATGATTCCAAGTATGGGTTTCATCTTGTAAAAGGGATTTAAATCCAATCAAAAAGTGATTAGTTATTCTCACAATGTTTGTACTTCAAATGCATGTCATGCCAAACCACTCATTATTGTAGCTCTCAGAGTTCATAGCTGGGTATAATTTGATGATTACTTTTCTTCTTTGGGAGCTTGCATAGTACCTTATAACACTAAGCTATCCTGGATGAATAAAGCTTCCAGGTATGTACCAGCTTGATTTCACTGTGTTCTATGACTCAAGTATCTGTCATTTCCAGAAATGAGATCTTACCTTCTACTTCTGAAAAGTAACCAAAAACAATGGTAATATCCTGTAATATTTGGGGATATATTGGTCCACAATGTCCAACAACTCCAAATGAAGTAATTCATTCATGGCTCTGAGATTTTTATTAGTTAGCCTCTGGTATCTAGTAGAAGCATTACTGTCCTGTTATAAGATATATAAATTTCATATATATGGAAAGTTCTTCTATTGTTGGTTTTTATGGTTTTTCTCATTTTTCCATTATTTTTGAGATCATAAAATAAATTCATTATTTCTCCCTTCCCTTTCCTCCCTTAAAACCTTCCCATATACTCCTCCTTGCTTTCTTTCAAATTCTTGGCATCTTTTTAAGAAACTGTTGTTGTATGCCAGTTTGGAAATGTCCTTAGTATTATTTATCCATTCACATTTATATCTTTTTAGAAAAGTCCTTAGTATTATTTATCTCTTCCATGCTCTCTCTTCTACCTTAGTCTACCCTCAACCCAAGATTAACCCTACTTGTTCCATCATTCCCTTTTAACCTTTCATACCAGGGTATTATATCTCTCCCTTCTTGAAAGTCCCTTTCCATGGACTCTTAGTAATTTTCTGATTTCTATGGGTATTTCAAATAAAAAGTATTGTGAAAGAGGGAGAAGAAAAATCATATGAAGTAGAGGTTGTAGATCACTACAAGGGAAGGTCTTCTGGATACATAGCAGAAGATTCAAAGCTAACAAATATCCACCACAGATGAAAGAAAGCATATGACATTTGTATTTCTGGGTCTGAGTTACTCACTTAGAATGGTTGTTTTCAATTCCATCCATGTACTGGCAAATTTTATAGTTAAGATGAATGAGCAGGGATAGACAGGTCTTAGGTCCTAGGAGAGAACCTACTACCATTACATTGCTAAATGAGCATAGTATTAACCTGACTTCTAATGAGTTTACTATTATATCACAGATCAGTGCATCTCTCAATTCTCATCTGAGAAGATTATATTTGCAGAATGTGATTTAACATAGTGGCCATAACTGGCTAAGGTGCAGAAATAAAAGACTACAGAATGCTTAGCCCTAAAAGGAATATGTATATATCAACCAGACCTCTAAAAACTCATGAATCTTGTGAAAGAGGGGTAATAAAGACTGTATAAATGAGAGGTGGTAAATTATTACAAGAGAAGGTCTCTGGACACATCAGAGAAGCTACACATACAAATTCAACAGTAGTTGTAACCGTGTATATAAAACCTGTACAAGCCTAAGTCAGACCATATCCCAGCATAGAGAGAGGAATTTTGACATATAATCATAATCACACCACTAGAAGTGGAGCTCTTGGCTGCTGGGAGATGGAGAGACATGTTTCTCTAAGCATGTTGATCCCAGTAAGTCTTCCACTCTCCAGTGGAAGACCAAGCATCCAAGAATATTTTGGCAGCACAAATTGTTACTGAAAGATTTTTTTTTAACTAGGGTAATATTGGGTGGATAAGGAAATGGAGGTGGATCTGGAAATGGTTGTGGGAGGCAGTTGAGTATGATCAAAACACATTTGAAAATTTCAAAGAAACAGGGGAGAGAGAGAGAGAGAGAGAGAGAGAGAGAGAGAGAGAGAGAGAGACAGAGAGAGAGAGACAGAGAGACAGAGAGAGAGAGAGATTGGGAAGGAAAATAGAGGCTAGGGTTGTAGCTTATGGGTAGAGTGCTTTCCAAGGAAGAAAGGAGGCAGAAGTGAGAAGAAGTAAGAGAAACAAAGATTAACTGTACTAAATAATTCTATTCTTTTAAAAAAAACAAAAACAAAAACAAAAGAAATGAAAGTTTCACTTCCTGAGATAATTGTTGTTAAACTTGGGTTAGATACATCTCAGTGTTTTTCCCAATTTCTTTATGATAATTTGTTACATTTCAGTTTCTATTTTAAAAAATAAATATACTCATACTTCCTAAACATGTCTTTTGTAAGCAGATTTTTTGTTTTTTCTTTTGTCTTGTTTTTGGCTTTGTTTTGTTTTTTTACAGTGCCTCAGGACTATTGTGCCCAGGTAGGACATGTGCACTATCTCTACATTGTGGCTTTGACAGACACAGAGACCTCATTCTCTTTTTCAACATTCTAACTTTGTGTTTGTTTCTTCCCATGAAAGAAGTTGCAATTCTGAGGGAAAAACTGTTGCCATGTTTCACAATGGCACCACATACCTATCATCTCAGCATCCTGGAGAAAGAGAACTGGGAATTTAAACCCATCCTGGCCTACAAAGCAAGACATTGTTTCATTAAGAAAACACAAAACAATTTTCCTGTCCATTGTTATTCTCCTTTCTGTATTAAACACAACTGGCTTTCTTCTATATCTTAAAAAAAAAAAAGGTTCTACTTCCTCTACATTAAAATGAATGAAAACCCTTCAAACTCAACAGTAAATGATCAGCTTCTAATGTAAGACCACAAGAAGCTCTACTAACCTACTTTCAAGTGAAACTGGCTTTTAAAAATTTGAAATAATTTAAAGATTCTGGAAATGTCCTTAAGTGCAAACAGCAAACCCAAACTCACCTCGGAATTTATAAAAACTTAAAAAGGAAAGCAAATGGTTGTGGTACTTCTTGATTTGCAAAGGATTATTTAAATTTATTTTATAGTTTTCTGTATGTGAATATGTGTGTGTGAGTATAAGCACCCAGGAAGCTACAGTTTGATATGAAATCCCCAGGAGCTGGAGTAAAAGATGGCAGTGAGTCACAAACAAATGTGTGCATGGACTGAAACCTGGGTTTTCTATTAGAACAGGGTGCGTTCTTCACTACTGAGTCATCTTTACACGCTCTATTACTGTCTTTATTAATTTCTTGAAATTTTCATATATGAATATAATGTATTTTGCTAACATTTGTCCCATATTTTGCCCTGCAACTCATACCAGACACATTTCCCATCCCTCTCTGAACTTTATATCTACTTTTTAAAAATGGACCACTGAGACCAATTATGCTGCCCATACAACACTTGTGGATGTGCCGCCATTCACTGGAGCACTACCAAACCCAAAGGAGCCACACCCATAAAGAAAACTGATTCTCTCTGATCTAGCAACCATCACTTGTCAATATGTCCTTAGCTATGGGTAATGACTCGTGAGGCCCTCCACACTACTTGCTAAAAAAGTGGATTGCATTGATCTTGATCTTGTCAAGCTAACCAAAGGTGCTGTTAGTTCATGAATTAATGGTCTTGTCATGTTAAAAGACACTATTTAACCTCAATCGTCTTTGAACTCTGGCTCTTAGAATTCCTTGGGCCCCTCTTGTGCAGCGTTCCTTATCAGAAGGAAGATATATTATATTTCCTATTCATGGCCCAGCACTCTGTAGACAGTTATTCTCTCTATTTTTAACAGTGGTAAGTTTCTGTGTCTACTGCTATCCATTGGAAAATTAAAATTCTTTGATGAAGTTTGAGAGCTTCACTAATCTACGGGTATAGAATATATACTTAAGAGAGAATATATAAATGTAGACTTAGACTATGTCCATTTGGTAATAAAAACAATAGTAATTTCACTCCTTGGGTCTATGAGCTCCCTAGCCAAGTGCTCTAGACCAGATTTAAAGTACTAAGCATATGTTTCCTTCTGTAGAACAAGTCTTGCATTCAACCAAAAATCAGTTGGTTACCCTATACCATTTATGCAACTATTGTACCTACAAGCATATCTTGCCAGGATGATCATTGTTATGCTTTACTGTATTCCAAGCTAGGTAACAAGTCTAATAACTTTACTCCTCCAGCACCCTGCCTAGCTCCTTCTGCTACTCTGAAACTTACCTAGCAGAGAGGAATCTTTTCCATCAGTACCAAATTGATTTTTCTGGGTGCTATGACCAAAGTATATGGTGTAATCATCAATAGGGACTTACTATTAACTTCTAGTGAACACCTAAGAGCAAATACAACAGTTTGAATTGACTGGGGTGCCAGCCAGCTCTGTTTCTCCCCTTGGGATATCCAGGCACTGTTCCTCATTGGGCCAGACTAGAAGGAATGAAGCTTAGCTGGGCAGGTGAGTTAGATGGGATGTCCATAGGCATGAGTGCTGGATAAAAAGCCTTTTCAGAGACATTTTTAGTGAAATAGCTCTTTATTGAAGGTGAACAAGGGCTATATAAACCTTGGGGATTGAAAAGGTGTTTGGGGGTTAAGTGTATATTATTGGCTGGTGCCAAGATGTTGGAGATGCTTCATTTTCATGAAGAGGAATACTGGGTGCTTGCTGGACATGTCTTTATAAAAAGAGAAGACATTTAACATGTAATCTGGCCACCAAGCTATATGACTACTTCAAAGGTGGCAGAAGTTGGGGTCCTAAGGCTTCCTGCACAGGGACATGCAAGCCTAGAGCAGGGAGGAACCAGTCCTACTCCTGCCTGTCTCAGGATGAGATTTTCAGTGTTAGGACACATCTTGACCTCTGGACTGACTCGTCTAGTTGAACAGATTTCCAACTCCATACTTGATGATCTCTGGGACACTAACGAAAGGTTGTACAACAAACCTGCCAATGAGCTTTTTATTTGTCACTCAATTATTCTAAAAAGAACATTATCCCCCATGTAGAGTAATTCCAATTGAATTCTTTTATAAACACACATAGACATGGGTGTACATGTGTGTGTGCACACACTTGTGCATGTCCTATATAGCCTTTTCAAACATGCTTACTGTGAGTTATCCTTTCTACCTCCTCTTCTGCCTTGTTCTACTATCCCCCTGTTCCCATTTAAGTATCTCACCCCATTGCTTCCCTTCTCCATTTATATCTCCCATATTTTACTATACCTATCCCTTAAGATCTTTCTTCTGCTATACAACAACAGTCACTTTCTAGTTTCTTGGATTCTGTAGACTTTCTAAATTTAACACTCAAATCTAAAGATTTGATGCTAAGATTTACCTATGTGTACAATATGGCACTTGTCTTTCCTGGTCTGGGTTACCTTAACCAGTAAAATTTTTTCCCAGTTTACTTGCAAATTTTGTTTTTCTTTATAGATTGTCATAGTTAGGGTTAATATTGTTGTGGTTAAACACCATGACCAAAGGATCTTTGGAAGGAAAAGGATTATTTGTCTTACACTGCTTCATCATTGTTCATTATCAAAGGAAGTCAGGACAGGAATTCAAAAAGGGCAGAAACCTGGAGGCAGGAACTGAGACAGAGGCCATGAAGGGTTGCTGCTTACCGGCTTGCTACTTTTGAAATGTTCATTCTGTTTTCTTATAGAAGCCTGATCATCTGCCCAGGGATGGTCTCACCAACAATGGGCTGAGCCTTTGTCCATCAATCACTAATTCAAATATCATATAGTCTCACATGCCTACTTCCCAATCTGGTGGAGACATTTTCTCAATTGAGGTTCTTTTTTCTTTAGATAACAATAGCTAGTGCCAAATTGATGTAAAACTAGTGTACAGCTGATGAAATTCTATTATGTACAGGCACTACATCATCCATTGTCCATTCTTCAGTTGATGTTCACCTAGGCTGTTTCCATTTCCTTAGGATGGTTAATAGAGCAGTGAATGGGGATAGGCATGGATGTCTTCAGTAAGATATGGAGTCCTTTAAATATATGCCTGGAAGTGATACAACTAGGTCTCATGGCAAATCTATTTCTAAACTTTTTAAGGAACTAGTCAAATGATTTCCAAACTGTTTGCATCAATTTGCACTCATACTTCCAATGAATGAGAGCTCCTCTTTCCCCAAATAATTGCCAGCACTTGTTGTCATTTGTTTTCTTCATCTTAGTCATTCCAACTAGTAGAAAATTAAATCTTAAAGTAGTTTTCACTTCATTTGCCAGACAACTAACAGTATTTAACAGGTTAAATAACCAAGATATAGTCCACAGAACTCAAAAATGTCAACAAGCTGAAGGGCTCAAGTGAGGACACCTCAGTCCCACTGGGAAGGGAGAAGAAAGCAATTACAAGTGGAGAGGGAGGGAGGGAGGGAGGGACCTGGGAGGGAAAGTGAATGGGGTAGGGGGGGCAGAAGGGAACCTGATTTGGTATTAGGTGAGGGAAAAGGATTGAAGTTCTGAGGGCCAGCAGAAAGAATAAAAAAACAGGTAACATCAGGAGGTAGGAGGTTGAGGGGACCCTCCAGAATGTACCAGAGACCTGGGAGGTGAGAGACTCTCAGGATTCAAAGAGAGTAACCTTAGAT
Source organism: Mastomys natalensis (assembly GCA_021653895.1). Lineage (NCBI taxonomy): Eukaryota > Metazoa > Chordata > Mammalia > Rodentia > Muridae > Mastomys > Mastomys natalensis. The sequence continues at coordinate 22,907 of JAJTUV010003989.1, read as the reverse complement.
GAAATGCCTGACAGTAGGGAGAGGGAATTTATAGAACCCACATCCTGCAGGAAGACAGGGTATCAAATGAGGGAGGGGGTTGCCCTCCCACAGTTAAAACTCTGACCCATAATTGTTCCCATTTGAAAGAACTACAGGGATGGAAATGGAGAGGAACCTGAGGAAAAGATGGTCCAGCTACAGGCCCAAAGTGGGATCCAGCTCAAGGGGAGGTCCCAAGGCCTGACACTATTGCTGAGGCTATAGAGCACTCACAAAAAGGGACCTATCATGACTGCCCTCTGGAAGACCCAACAAGAAGCTGAGAGTCAGATGCAGATATTTGCACCCAATCAATGGACAGAAGCTGCTGAGCCTTGTGGTTGAGTTAAGGAAAGACTGAAAGAAGCTGAGGAGGAGGGTGACCCTGTAGGAGGACCAGCAGTCTCAATTAACCTGGACCCCCGAAATCTCTCAAACACTGGAACATCAAAAAGGCAGCATACACCAGCTGTTATGAGGCCCCCAACACATATACAGCAGAGGACTGTGGGGTCTGTGTTCAATCAGAGATGATGCACCTAACCCTCAGGGAGTTTAGAGGTCAGGTGGGGTGGGGGGAGGGGGTGGAGACATCCTCATGAAGACAGGGGAAAGGGTTGGAGGTATGGGATGTGGAACAGTTGAAGGGTAGACATGGTGAGGGGAATAAAATCTGAAATGTAAATAAATATATAAATAAATAACTTAAAAAATATTTCTTAGCCATTTTGTTTTCTTGAGAACACTTTGTCCATTTCTATACTCTATTTAAAGTATGCTTTTTGGTTTTTTATTCTGTTTTGTTTTGTTTTTAATTTTCTTGGTATTGGGGTTTTGAGTTCCTTGTACTGGTTAGGCACTCTATCATATGTATACATGGCATTTTTTTTCATTCTATATGCTCCCTCTTCAGTTAAATTCTTTTGCAGTGCAGAAGCCTTTTTAATTTTGTGAGGTCCCACTTGGTGTTGGATTTTGTGAAACTGGAGTCTTATTTTAAAAAAAAAATCCTTATCTGAGCCTATATAAAATGTCCTTCTTACTCTTACCTCTAAAATTTCAGAAATTCAGATCTTCATGTTTTTTTCCAACACCATTTGTTGAAGATACTGTTTTTTCTCTACTGGGTGTTTTTAGCATCTTTATATGTATGTGGATTTGCATCTGGGTCGTTCATTTTTTTCCATTGATCAATGTACTGGGGGGAAGTAACATGCCATTTTTTCTTAACTAGGGATCATTTCTCTTTAAAGTTATCCAGATGCTACTTTTATTAACTGTTTTTCTGGTTAGAGTATTTTTGTTTGTTTTCTTTCTGCCATGTTAGTGTTATAGATATGTTAGTTTTCTGCATGAAAAATGTTGGTTGTTTGGTTTACTAATTCCTCTTACAAGACTCACCTTTTCATGCACTCTCATGAATAAGAATGTCCCATTTTTTCCCACTCTTATTTCCTTAGGTATCTTCTGCACTGTTGATGTGGTGATTGTAAACTGCCTTAGTCTGTGCCTCTTTTGAAAGGTTATTATTTCTCCTTTAAGTCTAAAAGATAACAATCTTGGTAGGTGATTTATTTTCAGAGCTGAAAATATATCATTCTCCTGGCTTTTAGAGTCACCAACGAGATACCTGATGTTATTCTAACATATTTTCATTTGTAGAACAGTTGATGTTTTCCTTTACACATTTAATAGTTTCACTATATATTTGACATCTTTACTATGATATGTCAGGAAGAGGTTCTTCTCTGGTTATGTCTACTTGGTAGTCTACATGTCTCTTCCATTTAAATGTCTATTTCTTTTTGTAGATTTGTGGACTTGCAGGGTATGATCTTATTTTATTTAATAGGTTCTCTGTGCCTTTACTATTTTTTTTGCTTACATCCCAAACACTGCTCCCTCTCCTAGTTCCCAGCAACAGATTCCCTCCTTCCAGCCCTCCTCCCTTCTTCTCTGAGAGGGTGGGATCCCCTGGGTATCAAGTCTCTGGCAAATTAGACACATCCACTCCCACTGAGGCCAGACAAAGCAGCTATACAGACTGAGCTGCACATGTACTACATTCATGCCAGGGGCCTCTTTCTAGCCAGTGTATGTTCTTTGGTTGGTGATTCAGTCTCTGAGAACTATCAGAGATCCAGGCTTGTGGACTCTTTTGGTCTTCCTGTGGGGTTTCCCATTGACTTCAGGGCCTTCAATCCTTCCCCCAACTCTTCCATACCTGAGCTCTGTCCAATGTTTGGCTCTGAGTATCCTCATCTGTTTCAGTCCACTGCTGGGTATACCTTCTCAGAAGACAGTTATGCTAGGCTCCTGACTGCAAGCATAAAAGAGTATCATTAATAGTGTCAGGGATTGGTGCTTGCATATGGGATTGATTTCAAGTTGGTCTGGTTATTGGTTGCTGTTTCCTTCAGAATCTGTTCTATCCCCTGTCCCTACCTTTCTTTTAGAAAGTATAAATTTTGGGTTGAAAGTTTTGTGGATGGGTTGGTGTCCTTATCCTTCCACTGGGGTTCTTGCCTTATACCAATCAGAATGGCTAAGATCGAAAACTGGAGCTAGAGCACATGCTGGCAAGGATGTGAAAGAGGAACACTCCTCCATTGCTAGTGGGATTGCCAACTTGTACAAACATTCTGGAAATCAATTAGGCGGTTTCTCAGAAAACTGGAAATAGTTCTACCTGAAGAGCCAGCTACACCACTCCTGGGAATATACCCAAAAGATGTTCTATCATTCCACAAGGACATGTGCTCTACTATGTTCATAGCAACCTTATTTTATTATTATTATTACTATTATTACTATTATTATTATTATTATTATTATTATTATTATTATTGTTTTTCGAGACAGGGTTTCTCTGTGTAGCCCTGGCTGTCCTAGAACTCACTCCGTAGACCAGGCTGGCCTCAAACTCAGAAATCCGCCTGCCTCTGCCTTCCAAGTGCTAGGATTAAAGGCGTGCTCCACCACTGCCCGGGGGAACCTTATTTTTAATACCTAGAAGCTGGAAACAACCCAAATGTCCCTCAACTGGTGAATGGATACAGAAAATGTGGTTCATTTACACAATATAATACAATTCAGCTATTAAAAATGAGGACACCATGAATTTTACAGGCAAATGAATGGAACTAGAAAATACCATTCTGAGTGAGATAACCCAGGCTCAAAAGGACAGGCAAGATATGTACTCAATGATAAGTGGATATTAGCCAAAAAGTACAAAATATCCATTATATATCCCACAGATCCAAAGAAATGGTATAATGTTGTCTGGAGTTAGAGAACTACTTTAGATAAAAGAAATACTAAATGAATTAGTGGAAGGAAGGCAGCATAAAATGAAGAAAATTGTGGTTATATAAATAAAAGAAAATGGGAAATGGAGTGAGTCAAAAGTCTCAAGAAAATAAAAAGAATAAGTGGCTCTGTTTTTCATTTTTATCTTTTTTTTTTTTTGGAGGGGGGGTGGATTCTGAGGCAGGGTTTCTCTGTATAGCCCTGGCTGTCCTGGAACTCACTCTGTAGACCAGGCTGGCCTCGAACTCAGAAATCTGCCTGCCTCTGCCTCCCAAGTGCTGGGATTAAAGGTATGAGCCACCACTGCCCTGTTTTTCATTTCTAAATTCACTTTTACATGTTTGGTGGCCTTTACCTGCTGAGCCATATTATCAGGCCTCTTTTCCATTTTTGTTTTTATTGCCTTTATTGATTTATCATTTGATTTCATTATGATCCAAGGACTCCATAGATTTATTTTTTACTTTTTTCATAATTAAAGAATGTGAATAGTTTCCATGTCTATTGGTCATCTAAATAACATCTTTCCTAAAGATGCTTATGAAATTTGTCTATTTTTTGTGGGACAATCATTTTTTCTTAACTGATTTGTAGGAAATTTTAAAATATATATTCTAAAATTATTCTTTATTTATTATCATTTGTTTTTATTCTAAATACTCTAAATATTCTAAATAGGTTTTGCCTGTGTTTTATTTTTATTAAATTTCTAGAGTCACAATCACAGTATTGTCCAATTAATCAACTCTATGTCTTATAAGGAAATTAATATTTTTCGTATTTTCTTTTAAAGGAAAATTTCCTTACTATTTTAATATAACACATTTACACGTGTATATTTTATAGAATATGATAAAACCTCATTTTTATATGTATGCCCAATTGACCCAACACTACCAATGAAAACTATTTTTTCTCTGTATTCTGCATGATCTTTGCCATGGGTACATATACATGCATGTTCTCGTATAGACTCACAAGCATGTTCAATTTGTCTATATTTTAATCCATATGCAAAACCTACATTGTCTTGACTTCAACTCTTCAACTATATTGGTTTGTATTCCTTATTGAGCAAACCCTTTTTATTCTAGGAAAGGGGCAGTCATTAAAGATTGTGAATTTGTAAGCAATAGTTTCCTGCTCTAGGCTAACAATATGGGAGAAAACATATAATCCCATACTAACCCCATAAATTAAGGTGAAATTGGTAGCTTAGACTTTCTTAGCAAGAAGAAGAGGTCTTCACCACACAAGTGTTATGTCAGAGAACACTAATGATATGAAATGATTCTCAAGTTTTATTTTATTTTTTCATATTTATGTAATATATTGAAAAAATTTCCAACTCCCTCCAATTCTTACTGTGAACCTCCACTTCTCCAATCTATGGTCTCTTGGTCACTTTTTACATTCCTGGTCTCTATGATTACTACAGGAGGTAAACCACATCTAATGATTCAGAGCTAAGATTCATAAACAAGAAAGAACTGGTGGCATTTATTTTGTGGCTCTGGGTTATATACCTTACTTAGTATAATACTTTCTAGTTCCAGGTATTTACCTACAGATTATATAATTTTGTTTTTCTTTATAGATGAATAGTATTCCGTTGTGTACATGTACATTGTCATTATCCATTCATCAGTTGAAGAACATTAAGTTTCCTTCCTTTTCCTAGCTATTGTGAACAGAACATATCAATGAACATGGCTGAGCAAATCTCTGTGGAGTAAGTTGTTGAGTCCTTTGGTGTATACTGAGGAGTTATATAGCTGAGTTATATGGTAGATTTATTTTAGCTTATTGAGTGTTCTCCATACTGGTTTCCAGAATGGCTAGATATGTTGGCAATCACACCAACAGTGAATAAGTGTTCCCTTTCCCCCCATTTCTTCTCCAGCATTTGTTATTGGTTGTTTTGTTGATCCTCACAATTGTTATTGGATAAGATGAAATCTCAAAGTTGTTTTGATTTGCATTTCCCTAATTGCTAAGAACACTGAATATTTCTAAGATATTTCTTAGCAATTTTTAGTTTTTGTTTTGGGAATATTTTGTTCTGATCTATAACTCATATAGGCTATTGTTCAAATGGCTCATATTTTTTATTCTTTGTTTTTTTGAGTTCTTTATATAGTCTGGATATTTGTAATCTAACGTTAGCTGTATAGCTGTCATTTTTTAAAGACTTCTCCATGCTGATTTGCAAAGGCCATACAAGTTTGCATTCCTAGCAATAATGAATGAGGGCCCCCTTTTTCTCACATCCTCACCAGTATTTGTTGTCCATCATTTTGTTGATCTTAACCATCACAAGTGGGGAATTGAAATGACAATATAGTTTTAATTTGTGTTTTTTTAATTATTAAAGACAATGAACACTTTTTGAGATAATTATCAGCTATTTTTAAACTCTTCTTTTGAGAACTCTCTGTTCAGATTCATGAGCCATATTTAACCAATACATTTGTTTACTTGATTTCTTTTCTTTTTTTTTTCTTTTTTGAACTCTTTATACACTTGGGATATTAATATTCTGATACACACACACACACACATATGTGTGTGTGTGTGTGTATATATATATATATATATCACAAAGTTTATCGTCTACTCTGTGGGCTTACTCTCCACTAGGTTGTTTCCTTAGTTGTATAGAAGCTTTTTAGTTTTATGAGGTCTCACTTGCCAATTGTTTACCTTAATTCCTAGGAAAAAGAAGCTTATTCGAAAAATCTTTTCCTAGACCTAGATCTTGTAATGTACTGTCTATGTTTCCTTCTAGTAGTAGCAGTATTTTAGACTGAGATCACTGATCCATTTGGAGTTAATGTTTGCGCAGAGTGATAGTTTTAGGTCTAATTTTATTCTTCTACCTGTGGACATCTAGTTTTTGTTTTTTGTTTTTTTTTTCAGGAATATTTGCTTGAGAAGCAGCATTTTCTTCAATATCTGTGTTTTATGCATCTATGTCAAATATCAAGATGGCAGTAGTCACATGCATTCATGATTGGGTCTTTTATTTTGGTTCATTAGTCTATATGTTCCTTTTTGTATCAGCATCATATTGGTTTTATCACTATAGCACTATACTATATCTTGAAATCTGTAATAGTAATCATTTAGGATAATAAGAACAATTTAGGAAATAATAGGAACAATATATTTTGTTCCACAGGATTATTTTAGCTATGTGGGATCATTTGTGAAGTTTCACATGATTTTTGGATGTTGTATTTATATTTCTATAAAGAATTTATGATGCTTTTGCTTAGGATTGCATTGATCTAGTAAGTTAGTTTTGTAGAATATTTATTTTCACAATATTAGTTCTACCAACCAGTGAGCATGAAGGTACTTTCCATTTTCTAATCTCTTCTTCAATCTCTTTCTTCAGAGAGTTAAAGTTTTTATTACAGAAGTGTTTCACTTCCTTGGTTAGATTTATTCCTTGATATTCTGTTTTCTTTGATGCTATTATGAGTGGGAGTGTGTTTATGATCTCTTTCTCGGTGTTCTTGTTCTTGCTGTCTAGAACTAATTTTTTAAGTTGATTTTGTATCTTGCAACTTTGCTGAAATTCTTGGTTGTTTCTAGAAATGGAATTCTTTGGATCTCTTATGTGTAATATCATTGTCTTAGTTAGGATTTATATTGCTGCAAAGAGACACCATGACCACAGTAACTCTTATAAAGGAAAAGATTCAATTGGAGCCTGCTTATAGCTTCAGAGGGTGAGTTCATCACATACTGGTAGGAAAAATGTCTGAGTGCAGACAGACATGGTGCTGGAGAAAGAGCTAAGAGTTTTACATCTAGATCAGCAAGAAGCAGGAAGTAATCTGGTTTGAGTTTCTGAAACCTCAAAGCCCACCCCCTAGTGACACATCTCCTCTATCAAACTCACACCTATTCCAAGAAGGCCACACCTCCTAATATGGCACTGTCTATGGGCTTCCATTTTTATTCAAATTACCACAATCATATTATCTCCAGACTTCAAACTAAAACTAATCAGAAGACATAAAACAGGGTACTTTGTTCTAATCAAGAAAATAGATAACCATGATTACATTGCAATGCTAAATATAGATACACCAAACTCTGGTACGTCTAGTTTCATGAAAATTTTATTACTAGAATTAAGGACACATTAACTCCAACTCCATACCCTACCCTCATCAATATATAGGTCACTTTGGCTAAAAGTAAACAGAGAAATGTCAGTATTAAATTGCATTATACATTAAATTGACCTACAGACATCTACAGAGTATTTTTTTCCAACACCAAAGGCTATACATTCTCAGCAGCCCATGAAACGTCTGTGAAATATACCCCATATTGGGACACAAACCAAATTATTAGAAATTCACAAAACTGAAAAAAACTCCATTTATCCTATCTGACAATAATGCAATAAACTTCAAAACAACACCAAATTAATCTCCTGTCATTATACAAATCCATGAAGATAAACAACACATTACTAATTGATGAATGGGTCAAGGAAGAAATCAAGAAAAAAATTAAAAATTCCAGGAACTAAATGAAAATTAAAACACAACATAATACTTCTGGAGCGCATTAAACGCAATCCTAAAAGAAAGGTCTGTAGCTCTAAGCTCTTGCATTAAAAATTTCAGAAAGAATACAAATAAATAAATTAATTTGGAAAATTCAAATTTCATTAAGAGTGATTAATGAAAAAAGAGGCCATAATTTGAAAGAGAACAAAGAGTGGTATATGGGAAGATTTGGAAGGAGGAAATGGAAGGGAGAAATGATGTAATCATATTTAATCTCAAAAATAAAATAAAAAATGAGAAAAGCAAACAAAATGATAATCATAACAAAAGCAATCTACAGACTCAAGGCAATCTCCATCAAAATTTCAATGCAATTCTTTACACAAATTGTAAAAATTTTAAATTATATATATATGCACACACACAAAAGAAAAGAGTAGCCGAAACAATCCTCAACAACCAATATCCTGCTGTAGATATTGCTATACCAGATTTCAAATTATATTTTAGAGCTATTTAATGAAGACAACACGGTACTGATATAAAACTAGATTCATTGATGAGTGGAATAGAACTGTGGTTCTACAATAATTCAATACTCCTACAACAACCTGATAATTTACAAGAAGACAAACAATATATATTGGAGGAAATACAGCATCTTAAACACATTATATTGGTCAAATTGGATAGCTATGTGTAGAAAATAAATATATATTCTTACCTCTCACTTTGCACAAAATTCAACTACAGATGGATCAAGGTCCTCAACATAAGAAGTTGTGAACTACATGCAAGAGAAGTGAAAGTAGGATCTATGCTTGAACTCATTGGCACAGGAAAGGACTTTCTGAACAAGACCTCTCACAGTGCAGGCATTAATAACAACAATTAATAAGTGGGAGCTCATTAAACTACAGTTTCTGCATAAAAATAGACATCATCACTGGAGTGAAGAAGTAAGACAAAGTATTAAATAAAGCATCTTTCATCACTCCTTAGAAAAACTTTTCTTTTCATTAGGTGATTATTAGCACAGTGACTCATAACTTCTTAAGGTGCAGAGAATATGAGACTGAAGAATGCTGTTCTAAATGGGACATAAATGCTGTAATCCCCATCCCAAGATCATGGATTATTACAGGAAATGGTTATAAAGAGTATAAATGAGACCATGAGAAACAACAAATAAATGGTTATGACTTGTAGTGATGCGTTTGTAGTCAAGTTGACAAGTAATAGTGATCAAGGTGACAAGTAATAGAATGTCCTAGTTAGCTATAAATGCCAATTTGAATCAACCTAGATATCACTTAAGTGGGGAAAAAAAACACAATTGATAAATTCCTTAAATCAAATTGACCTGTGAGCATGTTTTAGAGGATTGCCTTATTAACTAAGAAGGCCCAGCATACTGTGGGTAATACCATTCCCTGGGAAGGTGGCTCTCAGCTGTATATGGAAACTAGCTAGGCGTAATCTTGCATAAGCCATCCAAGAGTATTCCTTCATGGTTTCTGCTGGACATCTATGGCTGTGAGTGAGTTTCCTAATTAGAAATAATGCTGTGTAGAATAGCAAACAGACTTGACTTCAACTTTCCACTTAAGTTTCTACCCTAGCTTCCCTTGATGGTAGATTGGTAGACCCAGAATTAGAAGCCACAAAAACTCTTCCCTTCCCTAAGTTGCTTTTCATCATTGTCTTTTACCACAGGAACAAGAGTAAAACTAGAACACTAGAAAATCCTATTGTCACAAGTGAATCATAGGCAGAGTCATAGTGACCTGTCCCCTGAACCTACACCCAGCTGATACCCTGTTCTGAAAGGTATCTGTACTCCCCCTGAACACCTATGCTCCGGTGCCATTCCCTTCCCCACATCCTGCATTTTTGTGTTTATAAACCCTGTGTAAATAAGTAAATTATGATGTGATTTAAATAACTAAATAAATTTTTTAAAAAGGAAAAAAAATAAATAAAATAAATATTCAAAAAAAAAAAAAAAAAAAAAAGAAAGAAAGAAAATCCTATTGTCTTCATAGTCCGCAATGAAATGAACAAATACTGGATAGTGTAAGAAGAGCTTTGAATGAAAGTGTTTCTGATGCTAGCTAGCTGCTTAGGAAGCATCCTGGAGTTTACAAAATTGGATTATCCCAAAGAAGAACTCTATGTTGTGCACCTTCCTTCTTTGTGACCCAGGTTACTGATATACAGCGTTGTCTTGAAGTTAATACCATTGATAATGTTAGTCTTACTTTGGAAGCCAGTAGGCACTTTATCATCACCCCAATTCCTCAGGTGTTTACTGCTCTAGTTGGCAGGGGAGTGCGACCTATCAGAGCATCAGACAAATTATACTTCAGGAATCAAGAAGAGTCATCCAATTAAGGTGTTCAATCAGAGGGACAAGCCACAAAAACATATTGTTCTATAGAGGCACACAAATAACAACAGCTGAAGTAAACTCGTTCTTATGCACTACAAGCAGTGGACCATGGAAGCATAATCCAAAAACAATCCCATGTTTTTAAGAAATGGAGGTCACAAGGCTCTTTTCTTGGTTTCTTGGAATTTTCTCATAAGCATTCAAATATCTCCTCCATTCTTGGATCCTGTTGTAACACTCAGGTTTAGCTATTGTTGCATTTTATTCACACAGGTGCCTGTAGAACCATAGCTATCAATTGCAATGCAAGTAACTACCAAATTTGTGTCAGAATCTATAAAGGATTCTACCATCCAGAGAATAGGTTGTCTCATGTCCAGTAGGGAGGAAGGTATGGATTTCCCAGCAGAGGTCAATCGAACTGTTCCCATGAGTCATGAATTATATTTGAAGGTGCTACTCAGGAGTTGCAAGCTGTCCTCCACATATTTGAGAGGCCTGGTGATCCTCCCATTCAGCACTGATGAACATACGTGTTCCCAGGGGACTGTAATTCATAACTTCAATGCCAAAGAGGCAGCAATACCTTCACTTCACCTAGTGAAAATTAACCAGTCATAAACCAAAAAAAAAAAAAAAAAAAAAAAAAAAAATACCTGGAAGGAATCAAACTTCTCAGCTTCAAATGTTACTACAAATATACAGCAATAAAAAGAGTTTAGTACTCTAATGTTACCATAAAATAAACCTACAAGGTACAAACATTTATGCATCAAAGGACACCATTAATGGAGAGAAGAAACTCACAGAATGAGAGAAAAATATTTGCAAAGTACATATAATTAAGATCTATTATGCAAAATAAACAACACACCTCAACAACTAGGAAAGTAACACAATTTTTAAATGAGCTGAGGCTTTAAAATCTTTTCAAAGATGTATAAATAGCAGCAAAGAACATAAATACACGAAAAGACTCTCAATATTTATCACCAAAAATGGAAATGAAACTCAAAATAAAAGAGTACTTTCCAGCAAATAGGATGCTTATAACCAAGTAATGGGGAGGGAGCTGTTTGGGGCAATAATGTTGATAAACTGCAGGTTTCATCCATTGCTTTTCAGAGTATGAAACTAGGTAGTGACTTTGGAAGACAGCCTGGTATTTTCTTAAATAATGGGGTTAGCATTTCCATATAAACTAGTAATTTCATCCATAATCATATACTTAAAACAACTGAAAACAAACAAATAGTTAAAATGAGTGACAGTGCCCCACTAAAATGCTCTGTGCCCAGAATAATATACTTCTTTTTTGAGTAATTGGTCAGTGAGATCACACAGACCAACAAACATTGCAGACTTTTGCCAATGTTATTGGTTACCATCAAGAACCTGGCGGTAAAACCCTGCTGCTGAACATATAGAATCACACTTCTACTTCCGAAGGCTCAGAGATCATTGAAGAAGAGAGGGCTGAAAAACTGCAAAAGCCAGTGGTAGTAGATGACTCTAAGTAAAATTGTCATCAGGACATAGCGGGACAGCTCCACATAAGAACTCTCAGCAGTTTGATACCATGTATAAAACTTGTGCAAGCACAGGTCACACCAAATTCCACCATACAGAGGGGAGTTGGGTATGAAATCAAACTCCTAACTGTGGTACTGTTGGCAATTGTTAGCTTCTGGGAAAGGAAGGGTCGGTTTTTTTCTAAGAGTGATGATCTTGATACGTTGATCACACTCCGTTGGAAGCCCTCACATAGGAGAATATTTGGGCAACACAAATTCACCTTGATGGAAAAAAGAACAGAAATTTGGGTAGGCATAGAAGAGTGGTGAGGATCTGGGAAGAACTGCAGCATGGCTCAGACACATGATCAAAACACATATGGAATTCTCAAAAATTCCATAGAGTTGTTTTTTCCCGCTGAAACCACACAAGCCATGCCTCCACTGTCTCTGGTTTTTTTTTTTTTTTTTTTTTTTTTTTTTTCTGAATCTATATCTTCCAGACTCCCACAAAAATGACCTATTAATTGCTGGAGACAGATCAGTGTTTTAGAGCACTTGCTGTTCTTGCAGTGAACCTGAGTTCAGTTACCAGCACTCACAAAGAGAGGCTCTGGTGGTCTCTTCTAGTCTCTGTACTTACTTGAATGCATATAGTGCATATACTCTCTCTCTCTCTCTCTCTCTCTCTCTCTCACACACACACACACACACACACACACACACATACACACACAGAGCAATAGACAAATCTCTTTTTGGAAAAAAAATGATCCATTAAGTTTTGCATATAGCACTCAATGGCTTTCCCTCTCCAAAGTCTTTCATAATCTTCTAACAAAATAGTTGAAAGCATAAATAGCCTTCACAGCTATCTATATAAAGCTCTCTGATAAAAAGCAATCTAGGGGAGGAAATAATATATTTTGCTTATACTTCCAGGCCACAGTCCATAATTGAGGGGTTTCAGGGCAGGAACTCAAGCAAAAGTTTATATGATGGCAGGTCTGCTAACTCTTCCATACAGGATTGCTTCTAAATAAGAAATTCACAGTCTTAAACGTACAGCAGAAACAATGGAGAAATTCTGTTGGATGGCTCATGCAGGCTTGTGTCCAGCTAGCTTCTATGTATAGCTGAAGATAACTTTCCCATAGTGGGCTGGATCCTCCTACTCAATTATAATAAAGGCAACCATTGAAGACAGGCTCATAGGCCAACTTGATTTTGAAAATGTTTCAATTGAGACTTTCCTTCTAGATGATATCATGGTTGTGTTAAGTGAAGAGTAAAAGCTAACTATGACAACTAGTAACAAAAAACGTCAGGAGTCAGTGGTTTTAATGAGGACTACTGAGTTTCTTTTAACCATTTCATGACATTTCAACTCCCTTGGAGTTTTGACCTATTCTAGACTGAAGAGAATTTCCAAAATATTGTGACTAGAGCATGAATAGAGAAATGAACATGAATGAGTAGGTATCTATAAAGTAGGATATAAAAACCTTTGAGTAAATGCCCAAGAGTAGTTGTCTTAGTTGCAGTTTCATTGCTATGAAGAGACACAAGATCACTACAACTCATTAAGTAAAACATTTAATTGGGACTGGCTTACACTTTCAGAGATTTAGTCCATTATCATCATGGTAGGAAGCATGGCAGCATGCAGGCATGGTGTTCAAGAAGCCAAGAGTTCTACATCATAATCCACAGGCAGCAGAAGGAAACTGAAAAGAAAGGGTAGCAGCCATGTTGGATTACCCTCTGCTTCTGAGTCTACAAGCTTCACAGTGTCTCCAGCTTTCTTATTCTTTTATTCCAATGCTCACCAAAGACAATCTAATCTGAATATAATTATGCATTCATTATTTTTTCCTTTTTTGTTGGGAGAAAAAGAACATGAATTATATCTTCATTGGCATAACTTGCACTGCCATTTTAGATTAAGAAACTAATGTTTCATTTATAAATTAATTTATAAGTTTTAATACAAGTCCCATTTGTCTCTATAGTTTTCCTTTACTTTTATATCGTGTGTGTGTGTATGTGTGCACAAGTGTACACTATTGTATGTATCTATGTAAAATCTATTTTCCACAAATAAGATAAAACATGTTGTCTCTCTGAGGCATGCTTAATTCATTTAATATGACTATATGCATTTGTATATACTTTCTTGCAATTTATTATTTATGGCTGAAGGATAATTCTTTTATGAATATATAATTTTTTTCCTTTTAAATTTTTTTGATTTTTCATTTTCTGTGTATGAGTATTTTTGCTTTCATTTATGTAATATATCATGTGTATTCTAGAATTAGAGTTATAGATGGTTGTGAATCACTATATAGATGCTAAGAATTGAGTCATCTGCAAAAATAAGTGTTCTTAACCACTTAACCATCTCTGTTGTTAAATATTCAGGTTGTCTCCATGTGATGGTCTATATATGCTCAGCCCAGGGAGTGGCACTATTAGAAGGTGTGGTCCTGTTGGAGTAGGTGTACCCTTGTTGGAGTAGGTGTGTCACTTTGAGTATGGGTGTTGAGACTCTCATTTTAGCTGTCTGGAAGCCAGTATTCTGCTAGCAGCCTTCAGATGAAGATGTAGAACTCTCAGCTCCTCCTACACCATGCCTGCCTGGATGCTGCCATACTCTGGCCTTGATAATGGACTGAACTTCGGAACCTGTAAGCCACCCCAATTAAATGTTGTTCTTACAAGAAATGCCTTGGTCATGGTGTCTATTTACAGCAGTAAAACTCTAACTAAGACACTCCATAATTTAGCTATTGAAAACAATGTTACAGTGAACATCGATGAGTACATATTTCTATGATACACTCATCCTGAGGAAAAGTTATTCTCTCTCCCAACACTATCAATTGCCAATAGCTTCTCAGCTAGGAATAGGACTTAGTGACCTTCTCTGTTCTCCATGCTTGGAATTTGCCTAGATTGATCTTGTGCATATAATTACAGCTAAAGTCAGTATATATGTGCAACTAACTGCCATGTTGTTTCCAGAAATCACTGTTTTGCTATAGTCATCCACTGCCACTGGCTCTTAAAATCTTCCAAACCCCTCATGAACAATGGTCTTTGAACCTTGGCAGGAAGGGAGTGTGATATAGATGTCCTGTTTGGAGATAAACATTCTACAATCTTTTACTCTGTGAGAGCTAAAGAGTTTTTTGGTTTCGTCTTGTTTTAAGTTTGTTTTACAAATTCACTGTTTGGTATATCTTTCCAGCCTGGTGGCAACTATAGCTACTACCATGGATCACAGCTGGATAAGACTGATGATTACTTTTTCCACATGGTAGCATTCACAAAATCTTTCAGCACTATAAAAGCCAGGCAGTAGGATTGAAGCTTCACATTCAGTACCAGCATGATGTGTTCATGTTCTATGACTCAAGTATCTACTATCTTTAGCAACAGTCTTACTTTGAAGTGTAACCAACAATAATGATAATAGCCTAAAATGTTTGGGAGTCTCTGGTACCCCTCTGACCAACAACTCCAGAAACATCCATTCCAGAACTTGCCTTTTTATTGAGAGGTCTATTGTGATAATCATCATAACCATTATGGATAATTCCATTTAAACATTTTTGTTTATGTATTATTTTAGAAAACTTCTATCATGGTAGATTTCTATTCCTCATTTCAGAAATTGTTAGTGCTAGTTATTTTCCATCTGTGTTCAGTCACTGTTCTGACAAGCCCACACCATGTCTACTTACTGATTTCCTGATTTCTATAGGTACTACAAATTAACCACACCTATCTAAGGATCATAGCATCTACATATGAGAAAATATGCAACACTTGTCTTTCTTTGTCTGTTTTACCTCTATCCAAATTATTTCTACTTCCATTCATTTAAAAATTTCATAATTTCATTTTTTAAAAGATAAATAT
Source organism: Mastomys natalensis (assembly GCA_021653895.1). NCBI lineage: Eukaryota > Metazoa > Chordata > Mammalia > Rodentia > Muridae > Mastomys > Mastomys natalensis. The sequence goes on along the minus strand of JAJTUV010003989.1, from coordinate 7,209 downwards.
GTCCTAATTGTGTAAATGTATAATATTTTCAACATTCATTCATTGGTTACTGGACATATAGGCTATTTCCACTTCTGGCTATTGAGCCCTAATGAATGTCGATTGGGAAGTATTTATGAAGTAGGGTATATAAACCTTGAGTAAATGCCCAAGAGTGATTGTCTTGGAGTTTCATTTTTATGAAGAAACACCATGACCATGGGAAATTTTATAAAGTAAAACATTTAATTGGGGCTGGTTTACAGTTTCAGATGTTTATTATAATTACCATAATGGTGGGAAGCATGGCACCATGCAAGCACTGGAGGAAACAAGAATTTTACATCTTGATCTGCAGGCAGCAGAAGGAGAGTGTGTACCACACTTGGTGTAGCTTGAACATAAGTGATCTCAAATCTACCCTCAAAGTGACATACTTCCTCCAAGAAGGCCACACCTACTCCATTAATGCACATACACCTCCTAATAGTGCCACTCCCTATGGCCAAACATTCAAACACATGAGTCTATGGGGGCTATACCTATTCAAACCACCACAGTGGTATAGCTGGATCATGTGACAGTTCTATTTTCGGATTTTTGAGGAATCATTGTGCTGAATTTCACAATGTTTTCAGCAGTTCATCCACATCAGCATTTATTGTCATTTGTTTATTGTTTTATGTTTTGTTTAATCTTGGCCATTCTGATTGGAATAAAAGTCTCTTAACTGTGGGATTCATTAAAATACTTTCTTCCTTCAAGAGGGAAAAATAACAAGGTATAGTCACAATCGAAAGCAAAATCAAACTGTCCAATGTCTGGAATCCACTTAGGATCTTCTGGGCTCCTCCAAAGGGCTGACATCACTTCTCCCGCTCTGCCCTCTGTAGCACTCTAAGCTCAGGTTGATCCACTCCACTGATGCTGCTGTTCTTGGTGACAGTCCCATGATACTGGCATCTCCAATACACTGGGGTCTTCTACAACTAGGCTTTACTAACAGTCACTCATAGGCCCTCTTCATGGTGCCAAACCTCAAATCCTTTGCATGATCCCTTCAGTCCTGGGCTGTCAATTGGAACTGGCCTCTCACAGTGCCAATCCTCAGCTGTTCTTCATGACTCCTTCAAGCCTTTAAAACTAGTACCACCTGGGTGACTCATAATTATACATTACCAAGTCCAGCCACAGAATAAGGTACAACCTGGACTATCTCTGGAACATAGCTTCTTCGTGCTCTCAGAAAACACTTCCCAGAAGATTTCACCTCAGTGATGCTGGTCTCTTCTTAATCACTGCTAATTTCTAAGCTCCAACTAACCAGCATCAATTGTCCCAGTAGACCCTTCTATTATTCACTCTAAAGCCAGATTTCTGTAAGTCACAGATTTCTTAATGCTATGTCTTAGGGTTTGTATTCCTGCACAAAATATCATGAAAACGAAACAAGTTGGGGAGGAAAGGGTTTATTTCGCTAATACTTTCACATTGCTGTTCATCACTGTGGGACTGCATAAGGGTATCCTGGTTCTTGGCTGGGCATGGGCCTAGAACCCCGAGACTCCAAGAGAGAAACGGCAGGAGTTCGGCTATGCCCCCAGAACTCAGGGTCCTGAAAAGCAGTCTAATCTCCATGGACCTACATTGTTCAGTCACGTAGGCCATTACAGCCCCTCCCAAAGTGCACAGGTAGAGGGTGTAACTACAGGCCTCAGGCCCTAGAGATTTACATACTAATGAAGGTCAGAGGCGGAGCCAATTAAGCATTGCCCCCAGAACCTCCCCCTTTCTCCCTCCCTACTTAACACAGGTCTGCCCTGAGTTTGGGGGATACATCCAGATCCATCCACCATCCGCCAAGACAATAAAGCCTTTTGGAACCAAGGACTTCCTAGTATCATTGGGGCCTGCCAGGCCTGCCGCCACCGAAGCCTCCAGCCCATGGAACCTGGGACCTTCCTCCGGTAGAGACAGGCTGCCTGGAAGCCTCCAGGCAGCCTCCACCTCACAGGTCCCGGGCTGCTGCCACGTGGGCCCTGGGCCCACTGCTGGGGCCCCCCAGTTTTTCCCACACATCACCAAAGGAAGTCAGGACAGGAACTCACACAGGGTAGGAACCTGGAGGCAGGAGCTGATGCAGAGGTCATGGAGGGATATTATTTACTGGCTTGCTTCCCCTGCCTTGCCTGGCTTGCTTTCTTGTAGAACCCAAGACTACCAGCCCAGGGATGGCACCACCCCACAATGGGCCCTCCTCCCTTGATCACTAATTGAGAAAATGCCTTACAGCTGGATCTCATGGAGACATTTCCTCAAGGAGGCTCCTTTCTCTGTGATAACTCCAGCTTATGTCAAATTGACACACAAAACCAGCCAGTACAAATGGTGAATATACAAAAGGTTTTTATTTCATGAAATCTCACTTATTAATTCTTGGTCTTTCTTATTAATCAGAGTTCTCTCTATAGGAACATAGTAACATTTATAGAAAAACTATATGATTTATTTAAAATGACTTACATTCCGTTGTCCAGCTACTCCAACAATGGCTATCTATGTACAAAAGGTCTAAGAATCCAGTAATTGTTCAGTCCATGAGGTTTGATATCTAAGCTGATAGTAAGTATATGCTGAAATCTTGGAAAAGACCTAATGCCAGTGAAAGGCATCAACTTGCTAGTGAGGTGAAAGCAAAGTCAAAGAGCTAGCTATCTTCCTTGTTCCATGTCCTTATAGGCATACAGCAGAAGGTGTGGTCCATATTAAGAGGTGGGTTTTCCCACCTCAAAGGATCTTGATTAAAAGTGCCATCTTACCTCAAAACTCTGGATTAGAAGTAGATCTTCCTACTTCAGATTAAGTAAAAATTCCTTACAGTTGTCCCTTTCCATTTGGGGATTTAATTTAACCCCAGAAATAGTCAAATAGATTACCAATAATACCTGTCATAGTCTCTTTTTTTTGTAATTATAATAATTTTATTTTATTTTTTTATAAATTTTAAAAATGTTTAATTACTATAGTGTATTATATCAATGATGACATAGCTTTTACAGATAGATTTTCAGCAACATGTATGCATAAAACTTATAGAATACTAAATAATGCAGAATATTAACATTAAATATTACTATTTTTATCTTTAATCACAAAATTTTGCATTATTCAAAAATTTTGTTTATTAGCAAAATAATTGCTGTAAATTGTACAAGTATTAATACTCCAATGTTTCACAGAGGTATAAGAAGACACTCAATAGAGATTGAAAAGAAAAGCTTCTAAGCTCACCAGGGAATAACATTAAAAACTCAATTTTAGAAGCAATTTAACAAAAATTTCTGTAAACTACCATGAGATTCAAAATACATACAATTTATCATATAAGTTATCTAAAATATTTTATGATATTCTCTCATCTTCTACCTGTCATAGTCTTAATGCATGTGCTATTAATGTCCTGTTCAGAAAGTCCTTTCCTGTGCCAATGCACTCAAGTACATTGCCTACTATTTTCTTTTTTTGGATTCAGGACATCAGGTTTTATGTGAGATCACTGATCCATTTGAAACTGAGTTTTGTGCAGGGTAAGTGATAATGATGTACTTTTTTTATTCTACTTTAGCTATCCAGTTTGGCCAGCACTATTTGTTGAAGACACTACCTTTGTTCCAGTGTGTACTTTTTAATCACAAAAGCATCCTTTGGTTGCCTGTCATTATTAGTCATGGGTTGTGGCCCCATAGAATTCCCACTTTCTTGTTGCTGTTCTTGATCAGGTCTTATTTAGGCAGTCATGTTTATGAAATTTCATGGGTTTCTTTGAGACAAAAAAATCAGTAAACTTCCTATTCCTGTAGCTCCTACAATCTTGTATACCTTTTTGCACTAGGATTGCTGGGATATAGAGTTGTATTGTAGATATGTCATAACATCTTATTGTAGATGTGTCAGCTAGAACTGGGCACTGTCACTTGTTCACTGCATCTTGTGTTTGGATTTTGTGATCATCTCCATGTATTGCAAGTAGGCATTCCTTTGATGAGTGGCAAGACTGATACTTATCTTTGTTTCTAAGGATAAATGCTTGGACTGTAGTAGGAATCATGTTAGTTTAGTAAAACAGCAGTCATACCTTCTCCAAGATCCATTATTTCACTAGTCCCAAATAGGTGGCTAGGTTTCCAGGACCAGGAATAATTTCCCTCTTGTTGAGCAGGCCTAACATCCAGTTAAGGAGCTATTGAGTACCACTAAGTTATGTGTACCATTGTTGAATCCTTAAGTATATTTTGCCATGCTGATTGTTACTTTATTTCATTAGGTCTCATAGATGGTGAGACTATTAGTTGCTACATTCCAGCATCAATTAGGTAATGCAGATCCAGAAAGATAAATGTCATATGTTCTCTCTCAAATATGAGCATAATTTTCTTTTTTTGTTGGGTCTTCATCTGGTTTTGTCATTTGAGTAATTCTGGCTTTGTAAAAGATTTGAGCAGTTTCTTATTTTTCTATTATTTTATGAAATTATCTGAGGAATATTTGTATTTTCTTTAAAGGCCTTATAGAATTTTCCAATGTAATAATATGGCCCTGAACAGTTCTTAGATGGGAGATTTTAAATTAGTGTTTCTATCAAGCGGGTGTTATGGGTGTATTTGAATTATTTACTTCAGCTTCATTTAACTTTTGTAGGTCAGATATTTCTAGAAATTCACTCATTTCTTTAGATTTTCTAGTTTAATAGAGCATCAATCATAAATTATGTCATACGAGTCTCTGAAATTTCTCAGAATCTGTTCTCATCTCTAATTATGTTACCTTTTGTCTTCTTTCTCTTTATTTTGACTAAGGTTTGTCATTCTTTTAATCTTTTCAAAGAACCAACTCTTAATTTCATTGTTTTTTTTTTTTTGTATAGTATTTTTCATTGCTTTTCTTTACTTTTGTACATGATTTTAATTACCTCTTCTCCTCTACTGTTTTAGAATGCTCATTATTCTTGGTTTTCAAGGCCTTCAGTTGAACCACTTAGTTACTAATTGGAGATCTCTCAACATTTTGATGTATGATTTTAGTGATATAAATTTTCCTCTTAGGAACAGCTTCATTGTATCCAATAGTTTTTGTATGTTCTGTTTTCATATTAATTCCATTCTATAATTTTTAAATTTCCTTCTAGATTTAATCCTTAATCTAAACATTTGGTATTATGTTGTATAGTTTCCATGAAATTTTATCATTTATTTACTTTGTATTTCTATTGATATCCAACTTTTTTTCACTATGTTCAGATAAAATCCAGGGTGTTTTCTCAATTTTCCTATATTTGTATAGGGTTGCTTTGTCACCTAACATGTGTTCCATTGGCTACTGAGAAAAGTGTGCATTCCTTAGCATTTCACTGGCCTGTTGTATAGACTGCTATTATATCCATTACATTTATAATGTCGTTTATCTTGAATATTTCTCTGTTTAGTTTTGTCCTGATGACCTAAGTGGAAGTTGGGTATTAAAATCACATGCTAATAGTGCATTGTGATTAATCTACAGTTTTAAGAAATAATAGAATTTCTTGTATTACAAATATATATGTTTAGTACATATTTGTTTAGAATTGTAATGTCCTCTTAGTGGATTTTTCCTTTACTGAGTATGAAATGATGCTTCTTAACTTTTCTGACCAGCTTCGTTTTCAAGTATGTTCTTTCATATTTTGGAATAGATATGCAAAGCTGTAAGAGAAAAATAAAACACATGATATATATAAAGGAAAACCCTTCAGAATAAGAGCTAATTTCCCATTGGAAACTATAAAATCCAGAAGAGCTTGAAACAATATACTTCAAGTATTATGTAAAGACCATGGATGTCAACCTACAGTACTGTACCCAAAATATTATCTCCATAAGTTATAAAATCTAAAAGCAATAGAAGAATGTCTAGAATCATACAAACTACCAAACCATGAAGAGTCTAACAACTTAAACAGACATAAAAAATAAGGAACCAAAAACAGTAATAAAATTCTTACAGCTAATGAAATACCAGGTCTAGATGGATTCACAGCAGAATTCTACAAGATATACACTTCTCAAATTATTCAAATACTAAAAATGAAAGGAGCACTTCCAAACTTACTTCTCCAAGAAGAAAAATCTCAAAGCGGTCTCACAGTCTCATTGAAATGAAGAATTAGACAGGACAGTCTACTATATCTACTCTTCTTCAGTGAAGTAATTGAATCTATTGCTAGAGCAATAAGACAGGAGAAGGGAATCAAATTGATAGAATAAAAAAGTCAACTCTACCTATCACTATATTGTTGATATAATATATATAAGAGATGAAAATTCTGCAAGAAACATTCACAAATAACCAAAATACCAAGACTGTGGCAGGATACAAAATCAGCACATAAATAAGTAGTATTTTTATATAGCAATAACAAACACAATAAAAGATTATGTACATATTTCCATTTAGTAACCTCAAGAAAAGTACAATATCTAAGAATAAACCTAGCCAATAAGGATAAAGTCCTCCACAACGAAAACTTTAAATCTCTGATGAGATATGAAGGAAGATATTAGAAGATGGAGAGAACATGTATGCTCATGGATTGATAAAATTCATATTTGAAGACTCAAACTAATGTATCCATGACTATCAGAATTTTGCAAAGTTGGAAAAAAAAAAAAACCCATGTAGATGAAAAATACAGCCAATTAAATAAATAGCCCTGGTAAGAGTACATCAGCCTACAGATGATAAAATTAGATCCAAATCTTTCACCTTGCACAAATATCAATTCAAAATGGATTGAAGACCTTATTTTAAAACCACAAATGCTTAAATGGCTAGAGAAAAAGCAGACTCTATTAGCACAGAAAACAGCCCTCAAAAATAGCAAATGGGACTTCATGAAATAGAAAAGATTATGTAGAACAAAGGAAACTATCAACAAAGTATAAATAAAGCCTAGAGAATGGGAGAAAACTCTTTGCCAGATACACTTCAGATCAAAGGCTGATATTCAGAATTTATAAAGACCAAGTTTCTTAACATGGAACACAAAATTCATCATCTGACCTCTGCCATTTCCCAGAACAAAGTGTTCCCCAGTTTGATATTTACAGCTTCCATGCCTTTGTTTATGCTTATGTCTTCCTGTGTATTAGTTGGGGTTCTTTGACCATAAGTAGCCAAAGAAAGCTATAGCATATT
>JAJTUV010003988.1:0-61981 GCA_021653895.1 Mastomys natalensis | reverse complement strand
TTTTTTCCCCAAAAACAAAGAAGGCAGACATAGATTTTAAAAGCTCCCCCACGGGATAGACATGTAGGCATGACAGAAAAATTTTCTGTACATGGCAATTGAACATTTATTTGTGGGGGATGGAGCAGTCAGCCGTATTTTAGGAAATTGTATCCTGGAAGATTGTACTTGGGGTTTAAACATATCTAGAAACATACATGCCTTGAGGAAATTTGGTTTAAATCTTGTCTCCTGTAACAAATGGCTCACAATAAATACACATCTGCCATAGTTATTTTTTTTTTAAAAAAACCTTGACACAAACTGGGAGCACCTGGGAAGGGGGAGGCAGCCTCATTTAAGGAATTGCTTCCACAGTTTTGGGTCGGTGAACCCAAGTTTTGGGGCATTTTTCTGGATTAAAGATGGATGGGGAAAGGCCCATCCCATGGGGGCAATCCCAAACCAAAGGGAGAGATGGTCCGGGGTTATATAAGAAAACAAGCTAAGCACTTTTGGGAACAAGACTAGGTGAAAACAAGGGTTCCCCAAATGGTTTCTGTTTCAGTTCCGCCTTGAATTACTGTCCTCCATGAGGGAAATTGTAGACTGTATGCCAAATGAACCCTTTCCTTCTAAAATTTGGGTTTTTTTGGTTTTAGCGTTTTTTTCACAGCAACAAAAACCCAAAAAATCAGAACAGAAACCCAAAATTGGCCTGTTTAAATTTAAAGGGGGGGAATACACCTCTTCTCTCCAGTTACATTGCTCATCAAAAGGGGGGTGGTAAAATGTCTCTTTGCCACAAATTATGGGGACCTGAATGCATGAGAAACTCACAAAATATGTAGGCTTTGGTGGGAGGTTAGGGAGAGCAAAATGAATGAAAAGCTAATTTTTCCATCCCACACAAACAATTTCTTCTCCCAGGACCTTGTACATGAAAAAACCCCTAATAACTCAGCAGAGGGGAAAAATGGACACATGAAAATGAATAAGTAAAATTTTTAGGAGCAATCTGGATATCAGTCAAATAGTCTTCTTGAAGTCCTCCTCATCGTGAAAGGGACAAAATAAGAAAAGATCCCTTTGCTCAGTAGCAAAAAGTACTGTCACCAAAACCAAAACTTGATCCATCTGAAGAAGACCTAGAGTACTTCCTTCATTTTTTTTTATAACTTAAAAAGAAGGGGATGAGCATGGGACCCTACCCCTTAAAAGCCCCCAGAACCCTTCAGCATATAGGAGGAAAGTCACAAATACACTTTAAAAATTTGGTTCCACCACCAGGTGAAAAAACTAAAAAAGGGCAAAAAAAAATTTCATGTTCCCCCGAGAATTGAGTCTCAAGGTAAACTAAAAAAGGTGATACAGCAGAGAAAAGGAATGAAGAAGAGTTTTTCTTCGGGAAAACCCAAACCAGCTCATTGTGGTAAATATCTGAGCAGGAAAGCTTTAGAAAATCCAGGTCTAGAAAAAAATGGAGAACTCTGACCATTTCACAAAAAGATAACACATCCCCCCCGTCAGGGGTGAGTGGGTGGGGGGAATGAGGAGATTTTTGGGCAAACCCCATACCCCAAAATTCAGAGAAAAGAAAGGAATTTGGGTTTATGGCAGAGGCAAAACCAAAAAAGATCCATCATTTTCTATCACGGCCAGTGGACATTGTCCACTTCTAGAAATAAATAAAAAAATGCATTTAAGAAGACACCTGGCTTGGGAAAGGGCCCTGGTTCTGGGTTTGGATTTTTAGGCATTTTTAAAGGACAGCCCAAGGTAAACCATATATCAAATGGGACAGATGGGCTATGAAAAAAGTGCATGGATTTTGGGGGGTGGAAGTAAAGTGAGGGCCCAAGGGAAAATGTCAGGCCCCACTACGACGTATATTGTAAAACGGGAAAACAAGTTGAGGAGGGGGGGATGATACCAGTCCCCCTCTGGCCTTTCCCGGGAAAGGGGGAAATTTCCCTTAGATGGGGGTTTACTTTGCCTGTTCCATCGAAATCTAATTTTTTTAAAATTGTTCCCGGGAAATCTGTTTAGGGCGAGGAATAGGGTTTTGGGGGGGGGGAAAAGATGTACGATATCCCTTGTCTATTTTTGAAGTGAAACGAAAGAGGGAATGGGCACCAAAAAGGGCCCTCAAGTATGTGTGTAGCTGATGAACTCTTCTTGGAAACTCAGTTGAGAGTTCGTTTTGTTTTTTACAACGGGAAAAATTAGGCAGAAAAGAAGACAAAGAAAATTTTCAAAGTAAAGCCAGAGGTGTGGAGAGTGGGCAGGGGGTCGTCAAGGACAACTCCCTTTATTAATTTATCAACCCTAAAAAAAAAAAGAAAAGGGAAATAATTAAACCATCAAAAAAAAAGACATTTTTTTAATATTCAGAGGGGAAAATTTAATCATATGAAAGGGAAACCCACAATAAACCCCATAATTTCAATTTGTATCTGGGGGGTAGAAAGCAGAAGAATGACATATCTGAGGTACCACTATTGCCCTGCAAATTTTTCATCTCTCAGATTTCCCGGAACCCAGAAAAACCTGGTTACTTTCCTATTAGTTAAATAACGTTTGAAAAATGCTTTACTTTCAGGAAAGTAATGTGTTTGAAAACAAAAAAACCCTTACAGAAATTTAGGCAGAACAGACTTGCTCTTGCTATAAAAAAATGTAACCCCGAGGGGAAAGTCCACTTAACAGTAGCCTTCCTACCCTTCTCCCATGGAAAAACCTTTTTACGTCCTGGGGAAACCCTGCCTGTATTTTCTTTTTTTTTTTTTTTTTTAATTACAAATTTTTTAAATTTGTGTGTGTGGTGTTGCTTGAACCATTGTGCCTGGTGGTCCCCGGTCCCCATGAAGTTCAATGAAGAGTTTGGGATACCCTGAACGGATTTAAAAAAAATGGTTTTGAGCCACTATGTGGGTTCTGTGAAACAAACCGGGGGTCCTCTGAAAAAGAACTAACTTTTTAAACTGTGAGCAATCTCTCTAGCCCCCTTCCATGTACTTTTGAGTCATGGCTTTATTTTGGAGGTGATAACCTCCCCAAAACCACTATGATCTTGTGGTATTGGTTCTTTGAAATATATGGCATCCTTCCCACCATTTTTTATCTCCAGAGTAGGGGGTTTTGAGAAGACACACTTGTTCACAGAAACCCCGTACAGGGGTTAATTAAAAACAGTAAATCAAAAATTTTTATTAAAAGAGGTATCAAAATAATTTAAAAAAAATTTTAAAAAAAAAAATATAAACTAGCAGGGTGGAGCTGCATAGAGAGAGATATTTGTGTACCTTGAATTATTTAATTCAACCTACACTGTTAGAAAATAATCCATTGTACCCCTGAGAGTAACCAGTATTAACAAAAATTTAGTGAGGGTAATGAAAAGGAAACAAAAAAGTTACCCCTCCACCTCCCCTGTACCTCACTCCCCCCCTTTGAGTATCCCCCCCCACGACGTCCAGCCTTCATGGACAGGATCTCTTCCCCACTTATATTAGCTCCCTGAATATATAGTGGAGCCCTGGGCCCTCCTAAGCGCTCCCAGGCTGGGGGTTTAGACCCTGGGGGCTTGGTGGTTGGGATTGTTGCTTCCTCATGGGTCTCGAATCTCTCAAATCCTTCAGCCTCACTATCTTCTATTGGAACCCCTGTCAGTTTAATGGTTAGCTGTGAGTTTCTGCCTCTGAGTATGAGACTTTGCAGACTTCTAAGGAGACAGCATTCAGCTCCGTCCCTAAAAAAATTTTTTTTTTAAAAAAAAAAATTTTTGGGGGGGAAAGGCCCCCCAAAAAGGATTTTTGGTTTTTAAAAAACCCGGGTTTAAAAAAATTTTTAAAAAGGGGGGTTTAAAAATTTTTTAAAAAATTAAAAAAAAAAATTTTTAAAAAAAAAAAAGGGGGGGGCCCCTTTTTTTTTTTTAAAAATTTTTTAAAAAACCCCTTTTAAAAAAAAATTTAAAAAAAAAAAGGGGTTAAAATGGAAAAAAAAAAGGGAAAAAATTTTTTTTTTTTTTTAAAAAAAAACCCAAAAAAGAATTAAAAAAAAAAATTTTTTAAAAAAAAAAAAAAGGGGGTTTTAACCAAAAAAAAAAAAAAAAAAATTTTTTTTTAAAAAGGGGAAAAAATTTTTTTTCCCTTTTTTTCCCCCCCTTTTTTTTTCCCCCCCCCAAGGCCCCCCCCCCCCAACCCCCCCCCCCGGGGTTTTTTAAAAACCCCCCAAAAAAATTTTTTTTCCCCCCCCTTTTTTTAAAAACCCCCCCAAAAAAAACCCCCAAAAAAAAATTTGGGTTTTCCAAGGGAAACCCGGGGGAAAACCCCCTTTGGGGGGGGGGGGTTTTTTGGCTTCCCCTTTTTAATTTAAACCCCGGGCCCCCCCAAAAAAAAAACCCGGGGTTTTTTTTTTTTTTTTTAAAAAGTTTTTAAAAAAAAAACCCAAACCCCTTGGGGGGGGGCCCCCCTTTTTTAAATTAATCAAAAAAAAGGGGGGGGGAAAAAAAAAAAAAATTTTTTTAAATTAAAAACCCTTTTTTTAAAAAAACCCCCCCCAAAAAAAAAAAAAAAAAAAAAAAAACCCAAAAACAAAAAAACCCCCAAAAAAAAAACCCCCCCCCCCCCAAAAAAAAAAACAAAAAAAAAAAAAGGGGGGTTTTTTTTAAAAAAAAAAGGGGGGGTTTTTAAAAATTTTTTTTTAAATTAAAAAAAAACCCAAAAATTTTTTTTTTCCTTTTTTTTTTCCCCCCCCTTTTTCCCCCCCCCCCCCTTTTTCCCCCCCCCCCCCCTTTCCCCCCCCCCCTTTTTTTTTTAAAAAAAAAAAAAAAAAAAAGGGGCCCCCAAGGGAAAAAAATTTAAAATTAAAAAACCCCTTTTTTTAAAAAGGGGGAAAAATTTTTTCCCCCTTTTTTAAAAAGGGGGAAAAAAAAAAAAAATTTTTTTTGGGGGAAAAAACGGGTTTTGGGACCCCCTTGCTCTCCTGCTGCCTTGCTTCCTGCTCTCCTGCTACATAGGATGAAGAGAGGAAAACTGGACTAGAGATAGCCAGACCGAACAGAATCAAATCAGACTCAGGCACAGGCACAGGCACAGGCACAGGCACAGGGAGGGACAGGCACAGGCACAGGCAAGGCACAGACTAGTCTCTCAGTTTTATTTTTATTTTCAATTGTTGGCGAACATTGAGCCATCCCAGGGCAAGCACAGAGAAACGATTACCACCCCCCCCCTTCCCTGCCCTAGTAAAGCAACTACTGTGGGAGTCTTTGCCCTAGGGAAGGGTACAGTGGGTAAGGGCAGGAGCCTGCATGCTGAGAGCCCAAGTCCTCTACTCCAGATGAGGCTTGAAGGACTCAGGCACAAAGAACCTCAGGGCAGTCACCACTGTAGAAAGCTGGCTGAGCAAGGGAGGAGACGGGAAGTGTAGAGGAGGCTGGAGTTTTCAGAAGTTACTCGACTAAAAGCGAGGGGAGGAGGGAAAGTAACATTAGGAGCCCCACCGAATGCTCACCTCGGCCCACTCCTCCTCCATGCCTCCCCTGGAGCCAGTGGACGCAACCTTCCAGGACTCCCCCAGTCCTACCTGTCAGGCTGTTACAGCCTTGGCTCACCACACCCCGTCCTCACAGTGAGTCTTTTAGGTGTCTGCAAATGTTCAATGGGGAAACAATGAACAGCTGCCTACTGATCCCCAAGCAGGCTCCTCCCCTTCTAGAACTTACATCACCAGGTCACTGCCAGCCACTCTGAGCTCCCTGTGAACTGCTCCTTCCAGGGACTCCTAAATCCTGGGTCAGGTACATACGCGCAATCTCTGCATCCATGAAGGACAGGAAAGGCACCATGAGGTCACTGGTGGGGATACTGTTAAGGTGACTTCGTCGTGTTGTCCTCGGGTGCTCTCCCCACAGGCTGCCTCCTCCAAGGCCCTTGATTCCCCTCATTCCTCCCAACACCACTTCCTCAAGACGTCCCCATGTTGGGGGGGGGTTGTCCCCACAACCCCTCTCCCTGGCCATCTCAGGACACCCCCAGACTACCCCCTCAGCTGCTGGCACAAACGCCAGAAAGGATACAACTCCAGGAATTGGCTTTCCTCGCCTTCTGCCTCCTGCTCTGGATCATGTGGTGGTTTTCTCGACAAGGGCAGCTTTCTCCACCAAAGGGCTGTCCTCTTCTGTGCCTTCACAACCTCGGGGAATTCCAGAGCAGCCAGAACCATTCGGCACACTGGCACTACCCTCGGCTCTCTCGGCACCATTTCCACTATCCTGGGCACCAGAGCTTGGGAGGCTACTCTGGTCTTCTCTGCTGTTTGGTGTGTCACCCGCGCTGCTGCCAGGGTCCTTCATGGCTGCTCAGGGAGTCTCGGGGTCCACCACTGACACCACCGCCCCCTGCAGGTTCTAGGGAAGACGGAGGTGCCTGCTCCAAGTCCCACTCTATTCTCCACAACACACCACGTGAGGTGAGGCCCACAGAGCTTGTGAAAAGAGGACCACGTGAGAAATGGTTCTGGCCAAACTGGTCAATCGACGTAGACCCGAGGAACCTCTCATGATCTGCAGCTGGATGCTGAAATGGACCCCACATCACTCATTCTCGGTTAAACTGCCCACTCACAAGTGTCATGCAACCTGGAGGCTTAAGATAGCTTAGGGTGACAGCAGTGCTCAGACCCCAGTGTTCAGACTGCCTATGAAACCAGGCCTGGTCTGTGTTCTAGACACCTGGAGACTTCAAGACCCTGATTGTCATTCGGTCAAGTTGCCTTGCTCGAATATTTCCCCTAAATCTCACAACACACACACACACACACACACACACCACACACACACAGGCACACATGTACTTCAACTCCACGGTCCACTTTCTTCTCCAGCCAGCATCATTCAAAGACACTGATTACTGTGATTTGTGTATTCTGCCCCATCACAGCCCTTATTTTGGCTGAGTTCAGAGACTTATCACACTCAGCATGTTCTTAGGGCTGTGGAAGACAGGAAGGGGTTGCATCGGCTTGGCCCAGAGGACCCGACTCTGCATCAGAACTGATTAGAGAGGACAGTCGGCAGGATAGGTACAAGGGAACTTGTCTCTATGGCCACTATCGGTGTGCTCTGGGTCCAGGGTACTTGATGATGTGGAAGGGGTGACTAGCAAGAACCATCAGCTAGGAGAGTGCAGGCTACATAAGGACTGGATAGATAACCTGGACCCATAACCAGAAAGGGTCCGGGGAAAGATGCCTACATTTGTGTCAGGTTCTGTCTAGTCAATAACATGTCTAGGTTTATGGTATGTCTGTGTGACTGTGTATGTATGTTGGGTCTTAGGGGGTGTCTCTGGAGGGCACCAAGGAGACACTTCTGGGTAAGGTACATCTCAGGCCATAGTGAGAGCACAGAAGGATGGTGGAGATGGTCCAGTGTGGACAGACCTTGGTGTTGTGAAATGTGGGATAGTGGATTGATCCAGGGTGGTGGTACCAGGTGGTGGTGGGAGTGGTTTATAGGTCCGTGGCTGGCTCGTGCACTCTATCAGTAGATGCAGCAGGATCAGGAGTTCAAAGTTTTACCTGGCTACATGGTGGTTCTGAGGCCAGCCTTTGCTGTGTGGAGCCCTTTCTCAAAACCAAACAAACAACAGGCAAAAAGAAAAAAATCTGGCCATGAGGAAAGACAAGTTGGCAACAAGAGTTCTGACACCGAGCTCAACTTAGTTTTGCTTGGTAATTGGAATGTGCCTATGCAGTCGGTAATTGTTAGGAAAATGGGGAGGGGAGAGAGAATGAGAAAGCCTGTGCACCCTGTCCTTCAGTCGGCATGGCTGCTTACTACTCTTCTGCACCCTAAGAGAGAACGACAGTTCCTTGCTCCATGGGTGCCACCATTTAGCAGGAAACAGTATCACCACAAAACATTCCCATCGTATCCTGCTACGTCAAAACACTTGCAAGGTTCTGCCTATTTCTTTATTTACTTATTATTTCTGAAAACCTGTTTTATTAAAACTAAGTTTCAAATAAATTATATCACATTAAAGCTGTAAAGAAAAAAATCCAAGACCAGTTTGTTCCTTCGCATGGCACCAGGCAGCTGCTGCTGGTGAGTTGCAGGCTCTATATCCAGCTAAGTGACTGATGGTATCATTTTGGTATTTGTTCCCTTGTCAAAAGTTTAACTGATGTTAGTCTGGCATCACATTGTATTGTTTGGGCACTCCTAAGCTAAGATATATCTGGTTATGAAGAAAAGAAAGAAAGAAAGAAAGAAAGAAAGAAAGAAAGAAAGAAAGAAAGAAAGAAAGAAAGAAAGAAAGAAAGAAAGGAAGGAAAAGAAATAAGGAAAGAAAATGAAAAAGGAAAGAAAGAAAATAAAAAAAGAAAGAAAGACAGAAAGGAAAGAAATAAGGAAAGAAAGAAAGAAAATTAAAAAAGGAAAGATAGAAAGAAAAGAAAGAAAGGAAAGAAATAAGGAAAGAAAGAAAGAAAATAAAAAAGGAAAGAAATAAGGAAAGAAAGAAAGAAAAGAAAAAAGGAAAGAAAGGAAAGAAAGGAAAGAAAGAAAGAAAGAAAGACAGAAAGAAAGAACATTACAAAGGTAATAGAAAGCTACAGGTTGAATGATTCCCAACATTTACACATGGAAAACGTCAAGTTTGTCCTGACCAGTGGTGCTACAGAGACTCTGTAAAATGCCTGCAATAATTAGTAGCAAGCTTATGAGGAAGCTTCATTTTAGGGCTCATCTATGTCAGCCTTATAAAGCTGAAAACAGTTTCAAAAAAAGAAAAGCTGATGCTGGTGGCAAGCTAGATGTCCCATCACCTCCCTGGAAGGAAAGTGTCCCTTTCTGAATTCTGCTGACCTGGTCAGGTTGTTCATCAGGGGTTCTTTCTACTGCCAGAGACTCCCTCTAGTGGCACAACTGCTGCTTTACCCATCCGAATCTCCTGATTCATGCAGAGTCTCCTGATTCATGCAGGCTCTTCAAGTGGTGACAGTCTCCTTGGGCAGGAGACTCTATAAAGAGAGATGTGATGAGTCTCTGACCAGACATAGCCTTCTGCAACCTCAGAGCTCTGGACTTAGTCTGAAATATTGATATTGTTTCAGGTGGGGCTCTGCCAAGACTTAGTTCTTGACCTCTGTTTGAAAAAGGGACTTCAAGACTTGACAGAGTGTCTCTTTTCAGTTTATTTCAGGAAAGAGTTACACTAGTCCAAGTTCATTTTTAAAGGTACCCCAAATGGTTACATTAGACAAGCTGTGAGGTTCTCAGTCTTGTGACAAGGGACAGAATGGATATTTTACTCATTGCTTCAGAGAGCCACTGAACCTTCAGGTGATCATCCTTAGCGCATCCAGTCTCTATCAAAACTGGCATGTTCTTTTGCATTGGTCACCCTGCAGCTGAATTGCGTCCCATATCCTGGATGCTCAATGATACTGCTATTGCAGGAAAATTTCATCCTCAACGCCTTCACTGGGTTCTTTTTTATAGTAATCATCAGCTATTTTGGACAGTAGCAGTAAGAGCCTCCCTACAGGTCACGACCCTTTCTTGGATCTAAAAAGGAGCTAAAAAGGGGGTTCTCACTAAGCCACATTAACAAACCCCATTAGGTTATGCCTGCCTGGTGAAGAGAATGTGGAGCTTTTTTGTATAAGAGGGCACTCTCAGACCAAAGGGTCAAATTTGGTGGAGAAGGTGGATGGAACCATCTATCAGTGTCTTAACATCTTAGACTGTCCAAGACAGACAAGACCTGCTTGAACAGGCACTCTGAATAACCCCTGGGTTATACCATAACCAGTGAATAATGCCATGCTGGGGGCGGGGTGTGGTCCTTGGAATCAGTTGTACATGTGGGTGGGACAGCTTAGAGGAAATCCATACTGAAGGGTTCCATTTGTGTTAGTTTGAAAAATGAGATTGAATCAGCACTGGAAGCATACATAAGTGTCTCAGCAGCATTTGCTGCATGGTGCATATTTTCTCAACTGCATTAAAAATAACACACACACACACACACACACACACACACACACACACACACCCAAAGGCCAAATTTTCAGTGTTATTATTCTCTCACATGACTCCCAGACAGGCGCCGTCACAAATGTCTGCCTTGGCTTCCCTATGCTCCTGTAGTCCCTGCAAAGGGTGTCCTATGAAAGGTAACAACCCCAGGAGTCGACTTCTAGTTGTTGAAGCACCTCCACTGGGTCCAGGGACATTCAGTACCTGGGGAAGGACAGCTGCCTCCTCAGCTGCCACTCCTGACCCCACAGGGGACTGCTTGGAAAAACCCGGCTACCAGTATCTTCTGGACCACTCACAGGAATAAAACTGCCATGGCCACTCTCAGAGGCAGAACTCTGTGAACTAGACCGGGCACGAGGAGCTTGAGGCCTATGTCTATCCTTGTCTTCTTCACTGTCTGCTTTCCCATCTGGGTTCATACAGCAGAGTGGGAATTCTGTGGCTCCCTGTCCTTTCAGATTAGCATAGAATAGCAGTGGGGGTAATTGTTTGTGTTTGTGAAGTGGTGCCTACCTGT
Source organism: Mastomys natalensis (assembly GCA_021653895.1). Taxonomy (NCBI): domain Eukaryota; kingdom Metazoa; phylum Chordata; class Mammalia; order Rodentia; family Muridae; genus Mastomys; species Mastomys natalensis. The sequence continues at coordinate 51,431 of JAJTUV010003988.1, read as the reverse complement.
GTCCAAACAGCCTGCATGCAAGAATCTTGCTAAACTCACTCACTGGTTCTTGTGACTGTTTGGTAGGCCCCATCAGATTTTCGTTTTTATATATGGGTGAAAGGAGTCCTGCATGGTGACACTAGTTTTCCTCTCAGTACCCACCTCCAACAGAACTGCACCACTCACCCTCTCTTGAATGACTGAAGTGAAAGGCTCCAGCCTTTATATACAGTGCTTATGTCAAGCCCACTGCTGTCTGTGCAGACAGGATCTCGAGAGTGTTGGTTCCGGCTGAGTCTTTAACTGCCCCCAGGCCTTGGGGATCAAGGGGCCTCTCCGAGAGCCAAACAACCACTCCTCCCTCACACAGCCCTTGTCCTGGGAACTGGTACAGATGGGACCTTTCATAGGTAACTGCCCAACCCAACCAACACAGGAGCCCGAGTCTGTGCCGGTCCATCTGCACGCAAAGCCTCATCATTCAGGAGGCAGCAGGCAGGGCTCTCAGAGAGGCCTGACATGGACAGATAGAAAGGAATGCGAACATCCAAGACAAATCGAAGAAAGAAACAAATCAAGAGATGGTATCAGATCCAAAAGAAATAAAATTGCCTTTACTGACTTTCACCTATATAGAAAAAATAAAAATCTGGGCTTCCGGTTCCCACCTGAGCCGGCCAGGAGCAGAGTCCTGGCTCTGGACCCAATCCCACACAGCACACACCCCAGTTGCAGCTCAACTCCCCAGAATCACAGGATCACAGGATCACAGGATCACAGGATCACAGGATCACAGGATCACAGGATCACAGGATCACAGGATCACAGGAAGGACAGGCTCCAGTCAGAGACAGGGAGGCCAGATAACACCAGAGATAACCAGATGGCGAGAGGCAAGTGCAAGAACATAAACAACAGAAACCAATTTGACTTGGCAGCATCAGAACCCAGTTCTCCCACCACAACAAGTCCTGGATACCCCACCACATCCTTAAAACAAGATTCAGATCTAAACTCTCATTTCATGAAGATGATAGAGGACTTTAAGAAGAACATAAAGAACTCCTTAAAGAAATACAGGATAACACTGGTAAACAAGTAGTAGAAGCCCTTAAAGAGGAGAGGCATAAATCCCTTAAAGAAATACAGGAGAGTGAAGGAATTGAACAAAACCGTCCAGGATCTAAAATCCTGGACGTCTAGAATCATTAAGGAAAACTCAAAGGGAGACAGCCTGGAGATGGAAAACCTAGGAAAGAGAACAGGAGTCACAGATGCAAGTATCACCAGCAGAATACAAGAGATAGAAGAGAGAATCTCAGCGCGCAGAAGGTACAATACAAGACATAGGCACAACAGTCAAGGAAAACACAAAAGCAAAAAGCTCCTATCTCAAAACATTTAAGAAATCCAGGACACAATGAAAAGACCCAACTGAGAAAAACAGGTATTGAAGAGAGTGAAGATTCCCAACTCAAAGGGCCAGCAAACATCTTCAACAAAATTATAGAAGAAAACTTTCCTAACCTAAAGAAAGAAATGCCCATAAACATACAAGACGCTACAGAACACCAAACAGAATGGGACCAGAAAAAAAATCCTCTTGTCACATAATAATTAAAACACAAAATGTACAGAACAAAGAAAGACTATTGAAAGCAGTAAGGGAAAAGGTCAAGTAACCTATAAAGGCAGACCTATCACAAATTACACCAGACTTCTCACAGAGAACTCTAAAAGCCAGGAGATCCTGGGGAGAGTCATACAGACCCAAGAGAACAAAAATGCCAACCCAGGCTACTAAACCCAGCAAAACTTGACAATTAGAAGGAGAAAGAAACCCAAAGTATTCTCAAAGACAAAACCAAATTATAAACAATATCTTTCTACTAATCCAGCCCTACAGAGGATAATAGAAGGAAAAGTCCAACACAAGGAGAGAAACTACACCATGAAAAAGCAATAGAAATTAATCTTTTTCACAACAAACTCAAAAGAGGAGAAACACAGAGGGAAAACACACAAAACATAATTCCAACTCTAACAACAATAAAACAGGAAGCAATGATCATTGGTCTCTAATATCGCTCAACATCAATGGACTTAATTTCCCAATAAAAAGACATAGGCTATCAGACTGGATATGTAAACAGGATCCAGCATTTTGCTGCATATAGGAAATGCACCTCAGAGTCAAAGGCAGACATTCCTCAAAGTAAAAGGATGGGAAATTTTTTCCTAGCAAATGGTCGCAAGAAACAAGCTGGGGTAGCCATCTAATATCCAACAAAATAGACTTTCAACACAAAAGTTATCGAAAAAGGATGGAGAAGGTCACTACATACTTATCAAAGGAAAAATTCACCAGGATGAAGCCTCAATTCTCAACATCTATGCCCCAAATGCAAGGACAACCACGTTTGTAAAAGAAACGCTACTAGCGCTCAAAACACACATTGGACCTCACACAATATTAGTAGGGGATTACAACATCCCATTCTCACCAATGGACAGATCACAGAAACAGAAACTAAACAGAGACACAGTGAAACTAAGAGAAGTTATGAACCAAATGGATTTAACAGATATCTACAGAACATTTCACCCTAAAACAAAAGAATATACCTTCTCTCAGCACCTCATGGTACCTTCTCAAAAACTGGCCATATACACGGACACAAAATAAACCTCAACAGATACAAGAACATTGAAATAATCCCACGTATTCTATCGGACCACCAGGGACTAAGCTGGTCTTCAATAGCAACAAAAGCAACAGAAAGCTCACAACATGTGGAAGCTGAACAACTATCTACTCAATGTTAACTTGGTCAGGAAGAAATAAAGGAAAGAAACTAAAGACTTTTTAGAATTCAATGAAAATGAAAGGCACAACATACCCCAAATTATGGGACACAATGAAAGCAGTGCTAAGAGGAAAACTCATAGCCTGTGTGCCTCCATAAAGAAATTGGAGCGATCATACACTAACAGCTTAACAGCTTCATCTGACAGCTCTAGAACAAAAAGAAGCAAATACACCCAAGAGGAGTAGAAGCAGGAATAATCAAACTCAGGGCTGAAATCAACCAAGTAGAATCAACAAAACTAGGGCTGGTTCTTTGAGAAAATCAACAAGATGGACAAACCCTTATCCGGACGAACCAGAGGCACAGAGACAGTATCCAAATTAAAAAAATCAGGAATGAAAAGGGAGACATAACAACAGAAACTGAGGAGAAATTCATAAACATATCAGATCCTTCTACAAAAGTCTATACTCAACAAAACTAGAAAACCTGGGATGAAATGGATGATTTTTCTAGAGAGGTACCAGTACCAAAGTTTAATCAGGATCAGATAAACCATCTAAACAGCCCCACAACCCCCAAGGAAACAGATGCAGTCATTAAAAGTCTCCCAACCCAAAAATAGCCAGGGCCAATGGTTTCAGTCAGAATTCTATCAGACCTTCAAAGAAGATCTAATACCAATATCCTCAAACTATTCCATAAAATAAGAAACAGAAGGAACACTACCCAGTTCTTTCTACGAAGCCATAGTTACACTGATACCTAAACCACAAAAGACCCAACAAAAAAGAGAACTAGAGATCAATTTCCCTTATGAATATCGATGCAAAACTACTCAATAAAATTCTTGCAGACAGAATCCAAGAACACATCAAAACGATCATTCACCATGATCAAGTAGGCTTCATCCCAGGGATGCAGGGATGGTTCAATATACAGAAATCCATCAACATAACCCACTATATTAACAAACCCAAAGGAAAAAACCCACATGATCATCTCATTAGATGCAGAAAAAGTCTTTGACAAAATACAACACCCATTCATGTTAAAGTATTGGAGAGATCAGGAATTCAAGGTGCATACCTAAATATAATAAAAGCAATATACAGCAAACCAATAGCCAACATCAAACTAAATGGGGAGAAACTCAAAGCAATCCATTAAATCGGGAAATAGACAAGGATGCCTATTCTGTTCCTACCTATTCAATATAGTACTTGAAGTTCTAGCTAGAGCAATTAGACAACAAAAAGAGATCAAGAGGATACAAATTGAGAAGGCGGAAGTCAAGATATCACTATTTTGCAGATGATATGATAGTATACATAAGCGACCCCAAAAATTCTACTAGAGAGTTCCTGCAGCTGATAAACAACTTCAGCAGAGTGGCTGGATATAAAATTGCCTCAAACAAATCAGTAGTCTTCCTCTACTCAAAGGATAAAAGGGATGAGAAAGAAACTAGGGAAATGACACACTTCACAATAGTCACAAATAATATAAAATATCTTGGTGTGACTCTAACCAAGCAAGTGAAAGGTCTGTATGACAAGAACTTAAAGTTTCTGAAGAAAGAAATCGAAGAAGAACTCAGAGGATGAAAAGATATCCCATGGTCATGGGTTGGCAGGATTAATATAGTAAAAATAGACATCTTGCTGAAAGCAATCTATAGATTCAGTGAAATCCCCATCAAAATTCCAACTCAATTCTTCATAGAGTTAGAAAGAGCAATTCTCAAAATCATTTGGAATGACAAAATGCCTAGGATAGTGAAAACTATTCTCAACAATACAAGAACTTCTGGGGGAAATCACCATCCCTGACCTAAAGCTGTACCACAGAGCAATCATGATAAAACAAACAAACAAACAAATAATAATAAAAAAAAAAACCCTGCATGGTATTGGTACAGAGACAGGCAGGAAGATCAATGGAATAGAATTGAAGACCCAGAAATGAACCCACACACCTATGGTCACTTGATCTTTGACAAAGATGCTAAAACCGTTCAGTGGGGAAAGGACAGCATTTTCAACAAATGGTGCTGGTCCAACTGGAGGTCAGCATGTAGAAGAATGCAAATCGATCCATTCTTATCTCCTCATACAAGGCTCAAGTCCAAGTGGATCAAGGACCTTCACATAAAACCAGATACACTGAAACTAATAGAAGAGAAAGTGGGGAAGAGCCTTGAATACTTGGGCACAGGGAAAAATTTCATGAACAGAACACCAATGGCTTATGCTCTAAGATCAAGAATCGATAAATGGGACCTCATAAAATTGCAAAGCTTCTGTAAAGCAAAGGACACTGTCAATAGGACAAAATGGCAAGCAACAGATTGGGAAAAGATCTTTACCAATCCTACATCCTATAGAGGGCTAATATCCAATGTATACAGAGAACTCAAGAAATTAGACTCCAGACAACCAAATAACCCCATTAAAATTGGGGTACAGAGCTAAACAAAGAATTCTCAACTGAGGAAACTTGAACGGCTGAGAAGCACCTAAAGAAATGTTCAACATCCTTAGTCATCAGAGAAATGCAAATCGAAACAACCCTGAGATTCCACCTCACACCAGTCAGAATGGCTAAGATCAAGAACTCAGGTGATAGCAGATGCTGGCGAGGATGTGTTGAAAGAGGAACACTCCTCCATTGTTGGTGGCACTGCAAGCTGATACAACCACTCTGGAAATCAGTCTGGCCGTTCCTCAGAAAATTGGACATAGCACTACCTGAGGACCCAGCTATACCACATTTCTGGGCATATTCCCAGAAGATGCTCCAACATATAACAAGGACACATGCTCCACTATGTTCATAGCACCCTTATTTTATAATAGCCAGAAGCTGGAAAGAACCCAGATGTCCTTCAACAGAGGAATGGATACAGAAAATGTGGTACATTTACACAATGGAGTGCTACTCAGGTATTAAAGACAATGACTTCATGAAATTCTTAGGCAAATGGAAGGAACTAGAAAATATCATCCTGAGTGAGGTAACCCAATCATAAAAGAACACACATGGTATGTACTCACTAATAAGTGCATACTAACACAAAAGCTCACAAAGCCTATGATACAACCTACAGATCATATGGAGCCTAGAAGGAAGGAAGGCCAGGGGCTGGATGCTTCAGTCCTGCATTGAGGTGGGAACAAGGGATGGAGAAAGGAGGAGGCGGAAACAAGGGTAGCAGTATCAGAATCTAACGGAGACTTCAGAGTGGTAGAAAGGGTCAGGAAGTTGAATAGAAATAGGTGGTGGGGGGAAGGTGAGAAACTGGAAATAGCCACTGGAGGCTCCCAGGACCCAACGGGTTTGGCTTTAGCCATAATGCACAGGGAAGGGGGAGATAGAACTATGGAGACCACCTCTATCTAGTGGATAGGCACGGACCCTGGTCGATGGATGGGGCCACTTACCCATCTCAAAGTTTTTTAACTCAGAAATGTTCCTGTCCAAAGGAAGAACAGGGACAAAAAAATGGAACTGAGACTGAAGGAAGTGCCAACTGGGAATCCCATCTGAGGCTACATCATGTCTGCAGACAGCAAACCCAACACTGTTGCCGTGGTCAAGAAGCACTTGCGGACAGGAACCAGGTGTGGCAGTTCCTGGGGAGGTCTGGCCAGCAACCGACCAATGCAGAGTGGGTTGCTTGGAGCCAACCATCAGGCTGAACTCAGAAAACCTAGTGGGGGAGCTGGCAGAAAGACTGGAGGAGTGGAGGGGTGATTGCAACCTCATTGGAAGAACAACATGGGCTGGCCTGACCACCCAGTTCTCCCAGAGACTAGACCACCAACCAAGGAGTGTACCTGGAGGGATCCATGGCTCCAGATACATGTGTAGCAGAGGATGGCCTTGCCCAACAGCAACTGGAGGGAAGGCCCTTGGTCCTGGTGAGGTTTGATGCCCCAGAGTAGGGGGATGCTGGAGTGGTGAGGTGGGAGAGGGTGGGTGGGTGGGAGATCACTCTCATACAAGCAAAAGGGAGGAGGGAGGGCAGATGTGGGATGTGGGATTGGTGGAGGGGTGACCGGGAAGTGGGATGTCATTTGAGATGTACAGGAATGGAATGATTAATAATAAAAAATAAAAAATATGCTGGGGGCCAAGACTCTCTTCTGCCTGGGAGCAAATGTCAGTTAAGTAAACAGCCTGAGTTAAGGAATACTTTATTGCCCTTATGCCTGGGAGCAAATGTCAGTTAAGTAAACAACCTGAGTTAAGGAATACTTTATTGCCCTCCTGCCAGGGAAAAAATATTAATCAGATAAGCAACTTGAGCTGAGAAATGTTTTAATTGCCTTCTTGTGAGAAAATATTTAGATAAGTAATTTGGGCTAGGAATTCTTGTGGGCTTAGAGAACTTTGCAGTTACGGGATGACCCTGGACCCTGACTGCTAGTTTGACCCTCCTGCCTGCCTGCCTTTATAGCAGAAACCGGAACAATAAAGTTTAAGCACTTGATCAGACATTCAGACTTGTGCTTCTTCTTTGTGTCTCTTGTCCCATCTTTCGCCTACCCTTCCTAGGGTTTCGTCGAATCCCCCCCGGGCCGGGGCAAAAAATAAAAAAAATAAAATAAAATCTGATGGGGCCCCTACCAAACAGTCACAAGAACCAGTGAGTGAGTTTAGCAAGATTCTTGCATGCAGGCTGTTTGGACACAGGTAGGCACCACTTCACAAACACAAACAATTACCCCCACTGCTATTCTATGCTAACCTGAAAGGACAGGGAGCCACAGAATTCCCACTCTGCATTTCTACTTTCTTGTGCTCTCACACCAAATCAGTTTCTTGTAGGGAAACAACCAATCCAGTGGTCATGAGGGTGGGCATGGCAGACCGAGATTTGTGGAGTGTAAAGGGCCCATATTAGAAATTGGCTGAGTAGTAAAGATGGAGAAAATTTTAAAGTCAATCTCTAAATGTTTAAGTCAGAAATTCTGCCTCTGTCTAATATAGCTTAAGGAAGTTAAGTTTTCAGGAACAAAATTAGTTATTATATGGGGAAAAGTGGGTAAGTGTAAACATTTGATGGTTGCATTAGGGTATTTTACATGTAATGGTGTTTGCTTTAGAATTTCAGAAAATGGTAATGGAATAATTCTACACTCATTAGATCAGTGCCTAGCCCTATTGTCATCAGAGAGGCATCATCCAGCAACTAATGGGAGCAGATGTAGAGACGCACAGCTAAACATTACGCAGAGCCAGGAGGAGCCCTGCATAAGAGTGGATGGGGGATTATAGGAGCCAGAGGGGTCAGGGCACCAGAATACAGCCCAAAGAATCAACTAAACAGGGCTCATAGGGGATCACAGAGACTGAAGTGACAATTATAGACCCTGTGTGGGTTTGAGCTAGGTCCTCTGCACATATCTCATGGTTGTGTAGCTGGGTCTTCTTGTGGGACTCCCAACAATAGGAGACTGGGGTATCTCTGACTCCTTTGCCTGCTCTCAGGACCCTTTCGCTCCTATTGGGTTACCTAGTCCAGCCTTGCTATGAGGGTTTGTGCCTAGTCTTATTGCAATTAGTTATGCTGTGTTCAGTTGAGATCCCTGGGAAGTCTACTCTTTTTTGAAGGAAAATGGAGGAGGGGTGGATCTGGGAGAGAGGAAAGGTGGGGTGGGGTGGGGTCTGGAAAGAGTGAAGGGAAACTCAGAGAAGATAAAAAGAAAAAAAAAACTAAAAAAAAAAAAAAAAAAAAAAAAAAAAAAAGGCTTTGCAAACTAAATCCCGATGATTTAATTTACAAAATAAATGAAACAACAACAAAAGAATTTCAGAAAACAGTGGACTTTTGATACATCTTGAAGAAAAACTGATATTAAAACCTCATAAGCCAATTTTATATACTTAGAATATTAATACAACTGTAGAAGTAATACCTTTTAAATAAAAAAAAAATTTTATTTTGCATGTGGGTCTTCGTATGGGTTTTTGTGTACCATTTGTGTACACAAGATGTCACTGGATCCCCTGGAACGCAGTTACCATGTGCATGCTAGGAACAGGACCTGTATCCTCATGAAGTGTAGCTTGTGCTCTTAACCAATGAGTCATCTACCTCTCCAAACCAGAAGAGGTTTCTAAAACAAACAATGACAACCAAACCAAAACAACAACAACAACAACAAAACAGGACAAAGATGTTTCAAAGAAAACAATGATAATGAAGTCACACAATTTCGGTTTTTTGTTTTTTTCTTGGCTGAATGGTACTCTGCATTATCTCCTGATTGCAAGGTAAGCACTGTTTTTCACACTAAACTCTTCTTATTTCAAACATTACTGTATTTAGTGCTTAACAAATGGCCTTGACTAATTTGCTTTTTCTTCCACTTCCTAAACTGTCTTAAATTACTTTAGACTAAAAGATATCTTTAGAATTTAAATTACTTTAGACCACAAGAAGTTCTGAATCCCAGAACTTCTTCACAAAAACACACACATGTGAAGAAAAAAAAAAAGTAGAGGTTTCTGCCATAGACAAACAAAAGTCGAGTCATACAAACAAAGAAACAAAAAACCATAGTAGGTCAGTTGTATTTTGCTCAGCAATGAATGTTTAAGTACCGGTTCCTTTAGCAATAGTGAAACAAGCCTATCAAGAGACTTATAGAGGGCATATGAGCATCAAAACATTGAACTTTGAAGGCAAAGTGACAATTACCAAAAGCATGAAATGCTTCTGTCTTGTCTTGTAGCAGGTAACAGATCAGTTATTATGACTTCTTTCTCTTCTTCGTTTAAAAGCCACAAACTGAAGGTGTTGAATGTTTCTCATGACCAGGGAGAGTTGATCAAGGAAGTTATTGATGGAAATTCGGAAGAGAACAGGGTCTTCTGTAGTCCACCTACTAAATGAGAGAAAGAGACACCATCAGGGAAATGATGGAGGAATCTGTTCAGGCCCACCACACTATGCCTTCCACTTACACCTAATTCACCCACATCTCCACTAGCAAGCCCCTACAAGTGCACACTGCTTCCCAACCCTGAAGCCACCCCCACTCCAGAGTTTTGGAAAACTGACACAGCTAAGATACTGTCATTCACAGTGTACTCCTGTGGAACCATTAAGAGCTGACGCTGGGCGTTGGCGACCAGGGACCTGCGGGCCATGTCTGCCTCGACAGCAAAGAGAAAGGCACTCTCACAGAGCTGGAAAGAGTTTATGGTTAAGGTACCATCCACCTTTAGGTTTCCTATTGCTATGTAGCCTGGTATACTTCTCCGGTTTGTCTGGCACTATCCTCTTCTGCCACCCAAGACCAGGACCACCCCTGAACCATCTTTCTGACTACGTGAAACAAGCCTCACCCACCTCCCACTTCCCCAGTGGTTCAGATTTTCGTGTACACCCTGAAATCTTCCCAGGCTTAGGCGACTCCCTGTCCTGCCAGCACAACATTTCTTCTTGGAGTGAAAGTCCAGAGTGTACCACTCTTGTCTCTTCCCCATCCTGCTGTCAGTCTTCCTGCTCGCCCACCCCAAAGCCCCCCGTTTCTTGTTTTATCCTTCCTATCTTCCCTAGCCCCTGCCAAGGGTCTTCCAAGAAAGGATACAACTCCAGGAGCCGACTTGCAATTGTTGCTGCATCTCCGCTGGGTCCAGGGAGAAGTGGCGCCTGCTCCTGGGGAATGACGGCTGACTCTTCAGCTGACACTCCTGACACTCCAGGGTTCCCTGGGCGGGAGCTGCCTGGAGCAACCTGACTGCCGGCATCTTGTGGGCGACTCTCACGAGGGGAGTTGTCGTGGTCACCCTCAGTCGCCAAACTCTGAGAGCTAGCCGGGGCATCGGCAGCTTGAGGCCTATGCTGCCCATCCTCGCCACCTTCGTCAAACCCTGTTCTGCCACCTGCGTAGTCCTCACCAGGATCCTGCATGGCGATTCTGACTTTCCACTCAGTGACCCCGGCTCAAGCAACTGCACAGCTCAGGTTCAGCCATGGAAGTGAGGTGGCAGTTACAACCCGCTAACACCCATCACACCACGTGTGTGCCCACCGCGCTTGCGCAAGTAAGTTCTCGCGAGGGTTGGTTCCCGGCTGAGCTACCACCTGGCTCTTGGTACCGTACAACTCCTGCTCCCTAACTCGGCTCCTGTCCTAGGTGGCTTGTACTGATGGAACCTTTCAATATATGATTCCCTCAAGTTTCTCCACCATCCAGTGTGGAGAAACCGCCCCCTTGGCACAACAGAAAGCCTGACGCTTCAGGAGCTCACTGCAGCAGCGGTAGTGCATGGTGCTGCAAGAGCACCTGTGCCAGCACGTCCAGCCTGCGACCAGGATAAACGTAGCTGTTGGGGCCCAGAGAGATGGTTCCCAAACTGAGATACTCTACCCAAACTTTCCCCCGAACTCAGACCCTTACACACAGTGATGCCCCATATCTGTCACCAGGCGGGCATCCCTTAATGACACAGATTAGTGAGGCTGAAAGAGAAGGCCCAACACAGTCCTCAATGCTGTCCGAGATCAGAGACAGATCTTCATCGCCTCCCTGTCCTCATTCATGTTCCTAAGGCTGGACCCTGTGCTGGGGATGCAAGGGCACGGTATGGGATTGGCTCAGAGGCTTTTGGCTTCTCTCCCAGAACTAGGCGATGAACAGATGAAATGTCAGCAGGATGATCACAGGAGCATTTGTCCTATGGGCACTCACGGTGTTTTCAAAGACCTGGGAATCATTTGGCACAATGTGAGGCATGGCATCGAGGAACCATCTGCTAGGGCAGTGGCCTTAGGTTGGAGTCCACGGCAGGAAACTGGTGAGTGTAGGTGGTTTCCCCATTTACAGTGAAGAAAGAGATGGTTTAAGAGTGAATAAAGCGAGATCCCGGGCGGCTGCTCTGCAGTGAACCTCAGGAAACCCGGCAGAAGTGGGGCACCCAGGAGCTCTGACCTGGGCAGTATCTCAGGTAGGGAGACAGCAGCACCCACCCCAAACAGGGAGTAACTGGGACCCACTGGGACCCAACCGGACCCAGGGATTTCACTCCTGGTTCGGAGCGCCGGTTCCTTCCGGTTTGGGCCCGAGCGCTCAGCAGATCTCCAGCGGCAGCTCTGCACCCAGTCTCACAGAACCCAGAGAAAGTGTGGCTCCCAGGAGCTCTAACCAGAGCAGCCTGTTAAGCAAGGAGGCAGCAACACTTGCCCCAAACAGGGAGTAACCGGGACCCACGGGGATCCGGGAACTCACTCCTGGCCCAGAGCACGGGTTCCTTCCGGTCTGGACCCAAGCACTGAGCAGATCTTGGGCCCTAGCGCCAACCTCAGCAGCAACACCCAACCTAAACAGTTCTGACACAACCAAGAGGATAGGAAAGACAGGTTCCAGTCAGAGACAGCACAGGTAGCACCGAGGAGAACCAGATGGCAAAAGGCAAGCACAAGAATACAAGGGCCAGCAACCCAGAGCACATGATATCATCAGAACCTAGTTCTCCCACATTAAGTCCTGAACTCCCCATATCACCAGGAAAGCAAGAGTCAGATCTAAAATCACTTCTAATGATGATGATGGAGGACTTTAAGAAGCACATAAATAACACACTCAAAGAATTCAAGGAGAACACAGGTAAACAGGTAGAAGCCCTTAAAGAATCACAAGAGAACACAACCAAACAGGTGAAGGATTTGAACAAAACCATCCAGGACATAAAATTGGAAATAGAAACAATAAACAAATCACAAAGGGAGACTACTCTGGAGATAGAAAACCTAAGAAAATCAGGAGCCACAGACGCAAGCATCCCAACAGAATACAAGAGATAGAAGAGAGAATCTCAGGTGCAGAAGATACCATAGAAAATATTGACACAACTGTCAAGGAAAACACAAAATGCAAAAAACTCTTAACACAAAACATCCAGGAAATCCAGGACACAATGAGAAGACCAAACCTAAGGCTAATAGGTATAGAAGAGAGTGAAGATTCACAACTTAAAGGGCCAGTAAATATCTTCAACAAAATCATAGAAGAAAACTTCCCTAACCTAAGGAACGAGATGCCCATAATCATACAAGAAGCCTACAGAACACCAAATAGACTAGACCAGAAAAGAAATACCTCCCGTCACATAATAATCAAAACACAAAATGCACAAAACAAAGAAAGAATTTTAAAAGCAGTAAGAGAAAAAGGCCAAGTAACATATAAAGGCAGACCTATCAGAATTACACCAGACTTCTCACCAGAGACTATGAAAGCCAGAAGATCCTGGTCAGATGTCATACAGACCCTAAGAGAACACAAATGCCAGCCTAGGCTACTGTATCCAGCAAAACTCTCAATTACCATAGATGGAGAAACCAAGATATTCCACGACAAAACCAAATTTACACAATATCTTTCCACAAACCCAGCATTACAAAGGATAATAGCAGGAAAGCCCCAATACAAGGAGAGCAATCATACCCTAGAAAGAGCAAGAAAGTAATCTGCCTCCAACAAACCCAAAAGAAGATAGCCACACAAACAATGCCTCCCCGTTTAGCAAAAATAACAGGAAGCAACAGTCTCCTCTCCTTAGTATCTCTTAATGTCAATGGACTCAATTCCCCAATAAAAAGACATAGGCTAGCAGACTGGATACGCAAACAGGATCCAACATTTTGCTGTATACAGGAAACCCACCTCAGTGACAAGAACAGACACTACCTTAGAGTAAAAGGCTGGAAAACAATTTTTTCAAGCAAATGGTCCTAAGAAACAAGCTGGAGTAGCCATTCTAATATCGAATAAAATTGACTTTCAACTTAAAGATATCAAAAAGGATAAGGAAGGTCATTTCATATTCGTCAAAGGAAAAGTCAACCAACATGAACTCTCAATTCTGAACATTTATGCACCAAATGCAAGAGCACCCACCTTCATAAAAGAAACCTTACTAAAGTTCAAAGCACACATTGCACCTCACACAATAATAGTGGGAGACTTCAACACCCCACTCTCAGCACTGGACAGATCAGGGAAACGGAAACTAGACAGAGGTACATCGAAACTAACAGAAGTTATGAACCAAATGGACTTAACAGATATCTATAGAACATTTCACCCTAAAACAAAAGAATATGCCTTTTTCTCAGAACCTCATGGTACCTTCTCCAAAATAGACCATATAATTGGTCACAAGACAGGCCTCAACAGATATAAAAAAATCGAAATAATCCCATGCATCCTATCAGATCACCATGGTCTAAAGCTGGTCTTCAATAATGACAAAGACAATGGAAAACCCACATTCACATGGAAACTGAACAATACTCTACTCGTTGATAATGGGGTGAGGGAAGAAATAAAGAAAGAAATTAAAGACTTTTTAGAATTTAATGAAAATGAAGACACATCATACCAAAACCTATGGGACACAATGAAAGCAGTGCTAAGAGGAAAACTCATAGCTCTAAGTGCATACAAAAAGAAACTGGAGAGAGAACACACTAGCAGCTTGACAACACACCTGAAAGCTCTAGAACAAAAAGAAGCAAATACACCCAAGAAGAGTACACAGCAGGAAATAATTGAACTCAGGGCTGAAATCAACCAAATAGAAACAAAGAGAACTATACAAAGAATCAATAAAACCAGGAGCTGGTTCTTTGAGAAAATCAACAAAATAGATAAACCCTTAGCCAGACTAATCAGAGGGCAGAGAGACAGTATCCAAATCAATAAAATCAGAACCAAAAAGGGTGACATAACAACAGATACCGAGGAAATTCAACAAATCATCAGATCCTACTACAAAACCCTATACTCAACAAAATTGGAAAATCTGGATGAAATGGACAATTTTCTAGACAAGTACCAGTTACCAATGTTAAATCAGGAGCAGATAAACCATCTTAACAGTCCCATAACCGTGAAAGAAATAGAAGCAGTCATTAAAAGTCTCCCCACCAAAAAAAGCCCAGGTCCAGACGGTTTTAGTGCAGAATTCTATCAAACCTTCAAGGAAGATCTAATACCAATTCTCTTCAAACTATTCCACAAAATAGAAACGGAAGGCACACTACCTAATTCATTCTATGAAGCCACAATTACACTCATACCTAAACCACACAAAGACCCAACAAGAAAAGAGAACTTCAGACCAATCTCCCTTATGAATATCGATGCAAAAATACTGAATAAAATTCTCTGGAACCGAATCCAAGAACACATCAAAACACTTATCCATCATGATCAAGTAGGCTTTATCCCAGGAATGCAGGCTTGCTTCAATATACGGAAATCCATCAACGTAATCCACTATATAAATAAACTCAAAGAAAAAAAACCACATGATCATATCTCTAGATGCTGAGAAAGCATTTGACAAAATTCAACACCCCTTCATGATAAAAGTCTTGGAAAGATCAGGAATTCAAGGTTCATACCTAAACATAGTAAAAGCAATATACAGCAAGCCAGTAGCCAATATCAAACTAAATGGAGAGAAACTTGAAGCAATCCCATTAAAATCAGGGACTAGACAAGGCTGCCCACTCTCCCCCTACCTATTCAATATAGTACTGGAAGTCCTAGCCAGAGCAATTAGGCAACAAAAGGAGATCAAAGGGATACAAATTGGAAAGGAAGAAGTCAAAGTTTCACTATTTGCAGATGATATGATAGTATACTTAAGTGACCCCAAAACTTCCACCAGAGAACTCCTAAACCTGATAAACAACTTTAGCAAAGTGGCTGGGTATAAAATTAACTCAAACAAATCAGTAGCATTCCTCTACACAAAGGATAAACTGGCTGAGAAAGAAATCATGAAAACGACACCATTCACAATAGTCACAAATAATATAAAATACCTTGGTGTGAATCTAACCAAGCAAGTAAAAGACCTGTATGACAAGAACTTCAAGCCCTGAAGAAAGAAATCGAAGGAGATCTCAGAAGATGGAAAGATCTCCCTTGCTCATGGATTGGAAGGATTAATATAGTAAAAATGGCTATCTTGCCGAAAGCAATCTACAGATTTAATGCAATCCCCATCAAAATTCCCACTCAGTTCTTTACAGAGATAGAAAGAGCAATCTTAAAATTCATTTGGAATAACAAAAAACTCAGGCTAGCAAAAACTACTCTCAACAATAAAAGAACTTCTGGGGAATCACCATCCCTGATTTCAAGCTGTACTACAAAGCAATAGTGATAAAAACGGCATGGTATTGGAACAGAGACAGTCAGGAGGATCAATGGAATAGAATAGAAGACCCAGAAATGAACCCACACACCTATGGTCACTTGATCTTCCACAAAGGAGCTAAAACCATCCAGTGGAAAAAAGACAGCATTTTCAACAAATGGTGCTGGTCCAACTGGAGGTCAACATGTAGAAGAATGCAAATTGATCCATACTTATCTCCTTGTACAAAGCTCAATTCCAAGTGATCAAGGACCTCCACATAAAACCAGCTACACTGAAACTAATAGAAGAGAAACTAGGGAAAATCCTTGATCACATGGGCACAGGGGAAAAGTTCCTGAACAGAACACCAATGGCTTATGCTCTAAGATCAAGAATTGACAAATGGGATCTCATAAAACTGCAAAGCTTCTGTAAAGCAAAGGACACTGTCAGTAGGACAAAGTGGGAACCAACAGATTGGGAAAAGATCTTCACCAACCTTACATCTGATAGAGGGCTAATATCCAAGGTATACAAAGAACTGAAGAAACTAGATTCCACACAATCAAATAACCCTATTAAAAAATGGGGTACAGAGCTGAACAAAGAACTCTCAACTGAGGAAACTCGAATGGTTGAGAAGCATCTAAAGAAGTGTTCAGCATCCCTAGTCATCAGGGAAATGCAAATGAAAACAACACTGAGATTCCACCTCACACCAGTCAGAATGGCTAAGATCGAAAACACAGGTGACAGCAGATGTTGGCGAGGATGTGTTGAAAGAGGAACACTCCTCCATTGTTGGTGGGATTGTAAGCTGGTACAACCACTATGGAAAGCAGTCTGGAGGTACCTCAGAAAATTGAACATAGTGTTACCTGAGGACCCAGCTATACCACTCCTGGGCATATACCCAGAAGATATCTCAACATACAACAGGGCCACATGCTCCACTATGTTCATAGCAGCCTTATTTATAATAGCCAGGAGCTGGAAAGAACCCAGAAGTCCTTCAGCAGAAGAATGGATACAGAAAATGTGGTACATTTACACAATGGAGTACTACTCTGCTATTAAAAACAATGAGTTCATGAAATTCTTAGACAAATGGATGGAGCTAGAAAATATCATCCTGAGTGAGATGACCCAATCACAAAAGAACACACATGGTATGCACTCACTGATAAGCGGATATTAGCCCAAAAGCACACAATACCTAAGACGCAATGCATAGACCTCATGAAACTCAAGAAGAAGGAGAAGACCAAAGTGTGGGTGCTTTTGTCCTTTTTAGAATGAGTATCAAAAGATTCAACCATAGCTCCCAGGTTCTAAACCTCCAGCCTGAGAACAGGTAAAAAGGAAACACCCGTGATGTCTGCTGGTAGAAGCTCTAGTCCTGATGCTGGCCTCCAGACTTATACTACTCAGACCTTTGATGGACCATTGACAAGGACACCAAACAGCTAGAGACTGACATCACTAATCTGAAGAAATCCCTCGTTTCGATGTCTGAATTGATCTCCAAAATTTGCAAAGGACTTTATTGGACTTGATTTATTCTTCTACAATAGAAAAGACTGTGTACAGCTCTTGACTGTGTACAGCCCTTAAAGAAGAGTGTTGCCCTTACATAGACAAGACAGGGATGGTTAAAGAGAACATGAAAAAGGTCAGAGAAGGCCCAGAGAAATGACAGAGAGAGAAAGAGAAAGAGGAATATGAGAGCTGGTACAAGGACTGGTTTTCAACCTCTCTATGGTTGTCAACCCCACGTCCTCCCACCTTGCGACCATTAACTGGGTTATCTCTGTTGATTTCTTTTAGTCCCGGGCCTTAAATAGGCTGACTAACTTTGTGATACAACAGATAGTTCCCACGGCCCAAGAAGTTTCCTCGCGAGGGTTGGTTCCCGGCTAGCTACCGGGCCTTTTGGCCCCGTACAACCCTGCTCCCAAGGCCCCTTCCAGGTGCTTGAAGAGGAAACCTTTCAAAAAAACCCCCAAGCCCACCCTCGGGGAAAAACCCGCCCCCTTGGCCAACAAAAAGCGACTTGGAGCCCCTGCACACAAAACAGGTTTGCCAAAAAAGCACCGTCAAGCACCCAGTGCCCCAGGAAAACAGTGGGGGCCCAAAGATGGGCCCAAACTAGAACTTACCCAACTTTCCCCGAATCGACCCCCTTCACACAGTGAGCCCATATCTGTAAGGGGGCTTCCCAATCCACAGATTAGGAGGTAAAGAGAAGCCCAAAAGTCCAAGGCCAACAAGAAGTTTACCCTCCCCCTATTATGTTCCAAGGGGCTCCCCTCTGGGGTTTAAAAAAATAGGGAGGCCAGACGGGTTTCCCTCCAGAATAGGGATGAAAATAAATTCAGCGGGAGATCAAGGGGTTTGCCACATTTCGGGAAAAAACCAATAAAATTTCACAAAACATCAAAAACCAGCCAAAGGGCTGGCCCCTTGGGTTGGGAGGAGAAAACTTTATGTAGTTTTTCCCCAAAAAAAAAGGGGAAGAAATAAACAGACCGGGCCTTGCAGAACCCGGGAAACCCCCAAATAAATTTAAAACAAAAAGGGAAACTCCCCCCCCAAAATAATACCACCCCCCAAAACCCCCCAGGGATTTTTGGTGGAGGCCCCTTTTCCTTCCTTTGGGCCCGAGCCTACAGATTACCACTCTCACCCATCTAAAACCCGAAAAAGGTGGCTCCCCCGGAAAACCAAGCAGCCTGAAACGGACAGCAAACTTCCCCAAACAGGGAGTAGGGACCGGGGGATCCGGGAAAACTCACTCTCCCAAACCCCCTTCCGTTCGGACCCAAACGAGAGATCTTCCCCTGGGAAAGACCCCCAAAACCCAAATTTTCTACAAACCCAAAGGATAGAAAAACATTCCGTAAAAAAAAGCACAGTCCCCAAGAACCAATGCAAAAGGCAACCAAAAAATACAAGGGCAGCAACCCAGAGACATGTTACAGAACCTATTCTCCCACATTAAGTCTAAAACTCCCCAATCCACCAGGAAAAGCATTCAATCTAAAATACTTCAATGAAAAAGGATGGAGGCTTTAAAAGCAAAAAAACAACCAAGAATTCAAAGAACAAAAAAAAGGGAACCCCAAAGAATACAAAAGAACAAACCAAACAAAAAAAAAACCACCGGGGCATAAAAGGAAAAAACAAAAAAATTCAAAAGACTACCTAGTAGAAAACTAAAAAATAGGACCCCACAAACCAAAACCCCCCACAATAAGGGATAAAAAGAATTGGCAGAATCAAAGAAAAATTTGACCAAGAAGGAAAACAAAGAAAAACTCAAAAAAACACCGGGAAATAGGAACAATGAAAAAGACCCAAACCAATCTAATATATAAAAAAATTCACAACTTTAAAAAAAGTAAATTTTTTTTTCCCCCTTTTTTCCCTCCTCCTCCTTTTCACCCCTAAAAACACCTCTAAAAAAAAAACCCCCTCACCTTAATCAAAACCTCCCCAAAAAAGAAAAATTTTAAAAGGAAAAAAAAGGAAAAAAAAGGGCAAAAGGGCCCAGCAAAAAAAGGGATATAAAAAAAAAAATTAAATTCAAAACCCAAGGACCAAATCCCCAGGCTAATACGAAAACCCCAATTCCAAAAGGGGGAAACAAAAAATTTGGAAAAAAAAAAAAAAAAACCCACATTAAAAAATAAACAAAACCCCCAATTAAGGAACAACATACCCTAAAACAAATAATCCCTAAAAACCCCAAAAAATACCCACAACAATCCCCCCTTTTACAAAAATAACAAAAACATCCCCTTTAATTTTTAAAAACTAACCCCAAAAAACCTTACAACTTCCAAACACCAACATTTTTTTAAAAAAACCCCCCCTGTGAAAGAAAGAATCCCAGAAAAAGGTTAAAACAATTTTTTAAAAAATTTAAAAAAAAAAAAAAGAAAAAAGACTTTAATTAAAATTTAAAAAAAGGAAAAAAGGGCCCCTTTTAAAATTTTTCAAAAAAATCAACCAACAAAAAACCCCTCAATTTCTAACATTTTTTTGCACCAAAAAAACACCCACCTTAAAAAAAAAACCAACTAAAGTAAAGACCAACACCTAAAAATAAATAACCAAACCCCCACTTAGCACCCGAACGGGAAACAAAACAGACAGAGGACCAAACAACAAATTTCCTACCCCAAACAGCTTTCCCCCCGTAACCCCCTTTTCCAAAACCCTCACCCTTCCAAATCCCTTTTTTCCCCACAAGCGGGCCCAACTTAAAAAAAATCAATAACCCCAAACCATCAACCCAGCAAACTTTTTAAAATTTACAAAACAAGGAAACCCCCCATAAACCCTAAAATACCCTCAAAGGGGGGAGGGAAAAAAAAATAAAAAAATTGTTTTTAAATTTTTGAAAAAAACCACTCCAAAAACCCCTATCCCCCCAAAACACTGGGAAAAATTGCCTAATCTCAAAAAGCTAAGAAACCACCCCGTTGAAAACACCCAAAAAACAAAAAAACAAAACCCCCCGGATCACACAAATTTGCCGGGCAAAACCCAAAAAAAAAAAAACATCAAAGAATCTAAACCGGGACCAGAAATAAAAAACCCCTCCCTTTACCAAAAAACCAAAAACATACCAAAACAAAAAACAAACCCAAAAATACAAAAACCCCCCCCCAAAAAAAAATCTCATCCCCTCAAAACCCCCCCCCCAACAAAATTTGGAAAATCGGATGAAATGGAAAAATTTTGCAAGACCAGTTACCAATGTTAAATCAGGAGCAATAAACCATTTTACCAGGCCCAAACCGGAAAAAAATAAACGTCATTAAAAGTCTCCACCAAAAAAAACCCCAGGTCCAGACTTTTTTTAGTGCAAAAATTTATAAAACCCTTAAAAAGGAAAGATTAATACCAATTTCTTAAAACTTTCCCACAAAAAAAACGGAAGGCACACTACCAAATTCATTTATAAAACCCAAAAATTACACTAACCTAAACCACAAAAAGCCCCAACAAAAAAGAGAACTTCAGCCCAATCTCCCTTTAAAAAATATCGTGCAAAAAATGAATAAAATTCTCGGGAACCGAACCCAAAGAACACATCAAAACACTTACCCATCTGATCAAGTAGGCTTTTCCCCAGGAATGCAGGCTTGCTTCAATATACGGAATCCAAAACGTAACCCACATTAAATAAACCAAAAAAAAAAAAAACCACATTCTATCTCTAGATGCTGAAAAAGCTTTGCCCAAATTAACCCCCTTTCAGAAAAAGTTTTGAAAGATCGGAATTAAGGTTCATATAAACATAGAAAAAAGCAATATACAGACCCATCCAATATCAAACAAAAGGGAGAGAAACTTAAGTGACCCCCCAAAACTTCCACAGAAACTCCAAAATTTTAAAAACTTTTTAGCAAAGTGGTGGGAAATAAAAAAAACTAAAACAATCAGTAAAATTCCCAAAAAAAAGGGGAAAAGGGGGCTGAGAAAGAAATCAAAAAAACGACCTTTCAAAATAGTCACAAAAAAATAAAAAATACCTTGGTAAAAAAAAACCCCAAAAGAAAAAACCGGGTTGACAAGAATTCAACCCCCTGAAGAAAGAAATCGAAGGAGCCTCAGAAGAGGGAAAGTTTCCCCCTTGCTCATTTTTTGGGGAAGGGGTTTAAAAAAAAAAAAAAAAAGGCTACTTCCGAAAGCAATCTAAAATTTTTAATAAAAACCCCCCCAAAAAAAATTTTCCCCCAACTCTTTTCTTTACAGAGATAGAAAGAGCAATCTTAAAATTTTTGGAATAAAAAAAAATCGGGTGCAAAAACACTCTCAACAAAAAAGAATTTTGGGGGGAATAAACCATCCCTTTTTTTCAAGCTGTATCCCAAAGCAATGTATAAAACAAAAAGGATTGGAAAAAGAGACACCCGGGAGGATCATGGAATGAATAGAACCCCAGAAATGACCCCACCCCTATGGTCACTTGATTTCCAAAAAGGGCAAAAACCATCCAGGGGAAAAAAAAGACACTTTTTTCAACAAATGGGGGGGGGTCCAACGGGGGTAACATGTAGAAAAATAAAATTTTGATCCTTTTTTTATCTCCTTGAAAAAAAAGCTCAACCCCAAGGAATAAAGGGAAACCTCCAAAAAAAACCCCAGCTACAAAAAAAAATAAAGAAGAGAAACAGGGAAAATCCTTGATCACATGGGCACGGGGAAAAAAAGTTCCTGAAAAGAACACCAATGGTTATGCTCAAAGATCAAGAATTAAAAAGGGGGGACTATAAAACTGAAAAAGTTTCCCCTGTAAAGAAAAGGACAGGGCCCAAGTAGGAAAAAGGGGAAACCCCAACAAGGGAAAAAAGTTTTTCAAAACCCTTTTAATTGATAGGGGCTAATATCAAGGTAAAAAAGAATGAAGAAATTTTCCACACACCCCAAAAAACCCCTATTAAAAATGGGGTACAGACCCTAAACAAAAAACCCCCAAACGGGGGAAAAATAAAAGGTTGAGAAGCATCTAAAGAATGTTCACCCATCCCAAAAAGGCCCCCATCAGGAAATGAAAATGAAAAAAACCCCTGAGTTTCCCCCTCACCCAGTCAGGGGGGCTAAGTCGAAAACAAGGTACAGGGGTTTGGCGGGGAAATTTTAAAAGAGGAACACTCCTCCTTTTGTTGGTGGGATTGAAAGCGGGTAAAACCCCACTAGGAAAGCAGTCGGAGCCCTCAGAAAATTGAACATAGTGTTCCCTGGGCCCACTATCCCACTCCTGGGCATATCCCCAAAAATACCCCCAAATAAAAGGGGGGCCCAAGCTCCACTGGGTTCAAGCGGGCCTTTTATTTATAATAGCCAGGAGCGGGAAAGAACCCAGAAGCCCCTTCAGAGAAAATGGTTAACAAAAAAATTGGTGGGGTAATTTTTACACAAGGGATACACCTGCTTTAAAAAAAATGAGTTCATAAAATTTTTAGACAAATGGGGGAGCTAAAAAAATCTCCTGATGAGATAAACCCAACAAAAAAGAAAAAATGGATGCACCCCCTGATGGGGTATTTACCCCCAAAAGCCACAATCCCCTAACGAATGCTAGACCCAAAAAACCAAAAAGAAGGAGAAACCAAAGTGTGGGTGCTTTTGCCCTTTTTGAATGAGTACAAAGATTCACCATAGCCCCCGGGTTTTCTAAACCCCAGCCAGAAAAAAAAAAAAGGGAAACCCGGGGGTTTTTGCTGGGAAAAGCTCTATCCTGTGCTGGCTCCAGACATACTAAAAAACCCTTTTGGGGGGGACCTTGAAAAGGACACCAAACGCTAGAGACTGACATCCCCAATCTGAAGAAATCCCTCGTTTCAAAGTCTGAATTGACCTCCAAAATTTGAAAAGGGGATTTATTGGATTGATTTATTCTTCTAAAAAAAGAAAAGATTGTACGCTTTTTCTGTGTCCCCCCTTTGAAGAGTGTTCCCCCCACAAGACAAGCAGGGATTTTTTAAAAAGAACATAAAAGGGGGCAGAAAAGGGGCCCCCGAAAAAGACAAAAGAAAAAAGGAAAAGGAATATGAAGGGGAAAAAAGGAGGTTTTTTAACCCTTTCCCCTTGGTTTCAACCCCCCCCCTCCCCCCTTGGACCATTAAGGGTTTTCCCCTTTTTTTTTTTTGTGGGGGTTAAATAGGCTAAACTAACTTTTTGATAAACAAAATTAATAATTCAGTAGCAAAACCTATTAGAACATATCAAAATTTTAGCTAGGGGACCTTTAGACCAAAAATGAGGTGTATTTTTCCGGGTGTTCCTAAATCATCCCCCCCCAACCCCCAAAAAGAAGAGACTTCCACCCCAGCAAGAAGGGGGGGCTACCCGAACCCCCCCGTCTGGGGATCTAATTCTTTCTTAGGCTTGGGGGTAAGCACTGAAAGGGGGAAAAAATAAAAGTTTAAAATATTATCTGGGTTCCCTGAGGGACAAGCCTGACTGCATGGGGGTTTATGCAAAAGATCCCCTCTCCGGAAAAAAAACACGGGATGGGAAGGCCCTCAGCCTCACTGGACAACGACAGGAGCCCGAGCATTACAAGAACCCCTTCAATAATTGGAGGTCCGCCTCTATCCCCACCTCACAAGAAAAAATCGCCAAGGCCCTTCTATACTTAGAGAAGGAGGAGATGTTAGGGGCACCCGCTTATACCTGAAGCCTAAAATCACCATAGGCCTAAAATCACAATAGCCTGAACCTACATCTAACACCAATCTTGGGTCCTGGGAAAAACATGAAACAGCAGGCTAAAGCTATTGTAACAGGCAGCTTCTGTGGAAATTTCCAGCCTGATATCAAGATCTTACAAAAAGGCAGCCTCGGGGGGACAGTAAAACTTAGAGAAGGACAAGGAATATAGGCAAGTCATAGTGACCTGTCCCCGAACCTACACCCACTGTACCCTTTCTGAAAGGTATCGTACCCCCCTGAACACCTAGCTCCGGTGCCATTCCCTTCCCCCATCCGCAATTTTGTGTTTATAACCCTGTGTATATAATAAATTATGAGGTGATTTAATATCAAATAAATAAAAAAATATATGTTAAAAAAAAAAAGGGTGAAAAAGCACTTTTTTCATGTTCTTGAAGGGCAGAGCGAAACTGGTGCCAAAAAAAGTGGTTTTCCGCCATCTGGTGGTTTGAATTGGGTGGGGGACTGACTTTAGGGGTTAAAGTGGATGATCCCAGTGGCCATGCACTTGCAGACAATTCATAGGTGACTGCTGAATCAAGGTGCAAACAAACCATCCTGGTGGTTGGACTCCTCAAAGCCCCCATTGCCCCCGGGTGTCACAAAGGCGGGAGACCCAGGCTACAGGGACCCATTGGTACCTCGTGTCCCCCACTTGGTTGGGTCCTGCCTGACTCGGGGATAATTAGTTTCCCCCTCGGGACTCAGAGGGCTTTTGAAACAACCTAGGACCCCAGAGTGGTTGGTCCACACGATTTCGGGGTTGGATGGATTTCTGCGGCCCACGCCGGGTGTACGAAGAGAATTGCTTCATTTATGTGATTCCAACAGTCTGTGGTGGTGGGTGGGTGGGTGTTCATTGGGAGCGGAGTTCATGAGAATGTGAAGGACTCCCAGGGGAACCCATCCAGAGAAAAAGGGGTAACTTCATGGCTGCGGAAGTCCATTCGGAGCCAAACTCTACTTGATTCTTGTTCTTAATTCCTTCGATGATTAACAGTGCTGTGGAAATGCAAACTAAATAAACTCCTTCCTCCCAATTTGTTTATTTGGTCATGGTGTTTTTTGTTGCAGTATTAGAAATCCAACTGAAACACTATTTGTATTTATGTATTCTGTGCCCACATTTATGTATGCCTCTTAAAAGGGCCCATAATTGTTGTCAGATCTACTGGAACTGGAGTTACAGACAACTGACCTGTAAGCCATAGTATGGGTGCTTCGAATCAAACCTGGACCTCTGGAAGAGCACCTATGTTTCTTAACCCTGATTTTACTTCTCCACTCCAACCACGGTAGTTTTGATAAGGTTTAATAGAAGAGTACCTATCTCATGAATCACTGTATTTTTTCTCCTCTAAATGATTAACTTTCCCTTCAATTTCTATTGACTCTTTCTCTGTCTCTCATAATTGGGGAAAATTTGATCTTTAAAACCTTAACATGAAAGATAAATGATACTTTTTCTGTTGTATCAACAGTGTGAATATCAACTATGAACAGGTTTGGTTGGGTAGACAGGAGTTTCAGAAACTCGGAGTGTTTTATAATTTTGTTTTACAACCAGGTCTCTTTTTGTAGATTCCTGGGCAAAGGCCCAAGATATTGAACATATAAATTTTCTCTGCTGCAAAAAAGACCCAGATTATGCCAACAAGGTAAGTTAAATGCAAGAATGATTGACCTATTCAATTAAAAAATGCTGACAAATGGGAAAATTAAAATGTTGCTACCATTGCCATCTAGTGGACAATAAAAGGTCAATGTCATTGTCATATCCCAAAATCCCCACCCTGCTGCCTCAACACTTGTAGGTGTGTCCTATCCAGCAAAGTGTTAGGGAATCAACAACTTTTCTCTATGCAAAACTTTAAACAAAGTAGGTTTGTAAGAGTTTCTTAGATTATCCTGAGAAATATATACATAATTTTTATATTCTTCCAAAATGATGAGTTTTTCTTGGAAGGCTAACAATACTACTGTAAGACAGAATTCAACTGATTCTGAGAGAACATGGCTTCAGATTGACTCAAAGCTCTAGGCATTATGCAGATCAGTTACATATATTAGATTCTAGTACATATCCATATGACCTGAAGCATTCCTGGTGGATTCTTAGAGATGGATACTGAGGATAATATGTGGAGATGTTGTTGTTTTTGTGTTAAGGAACTAAAAATTAGTAATGTAAAAACCAGTATATTATGCTGGATTGGAAATTATTGACTACAGGGAGGCTCAATAAAGACCTTATTGCCTTTTAGAGTGTCTTTAGGAAATGTATACTAACGCTTCCTTAAAGTAAAAATACGTCTCTGGGACAAATTTCTATCAATTTGCTTCTAACACAGAAGGAAATCACAAACCTTGTCATTAGTACCCAAGACACTTACTGATGTTCAACAATGATGTTCAATGGGAAATTCTGTTTTCAATAACCAAAGTTTAGAGGGGGAAAGAGAGGACAAGCAGGCCAATGCTGCCCTGGAGAAAAAAAGAAAGGTATGCAGATGTTCCTTCAGCCTTACATGGTGACTTAAAATCTCCTGCTGGCTTCTCTTCCCAGAGGAAATAGACTCTAACATAAATGCTGTCTCAAATAAAGCCACTGGAAGAGAATTGCCCAATATTGGACTGCCTTCTAATACTCCTTGCCCTCAGTGTAGTAAAACAGGACATTGGATGGCTTAGTGACATAAGGATCAAAGAGCTTCCAGACCAAAGCTCCAGATGTCAACTCTGAATGAGGAAACCCTTGGTCCAGTTGGCTTTTGAGTCAGCCATAACCACCAATAAGTTAGACTTCATGTAAATCTTGAAGTTGCAGGCAAGAGATTAAAATTTCTTATTTTATTAAAAAAATTTTAGTCAAACATATAGTATTAGGTTTTATTATGGCATTTCCAAACAAAACTTGTTTCTATTGGATTCTCTTCTCCTATTCCCCGGAATCCCCTTGTATCCTTCCATCTGTGCCCCCCACAAGACTCCTTTTTTCTTTCTTTCACTTCTCATGTACCCTATTACCCCCTCCTTCCTCAAGATCTTTTTTCCCTAAGTGGTCTCCTTACTAATTTCATAGTCTATACCCAAATTTATATACCCATCCCAATTCATATACATACATACAGAAATCATTTAACAGGATCTACATATAAGAAAGAATATACATTTTGTTGAATCTGATTTACCTTGCTTGATTTAATACTTTTCAGATGCATCCATTTTTCTGCAGATGAAATTTTGATAACATGGCCTCTAATCTTTTATTTCAGGCAATTAGCTTCTGACTCTTGAAGAGGTGGGGCTATCACCCTCATATCAACCTTTCCTGAAGGCAAAAACAGTGATTTAGCATTTTTAGATGCTCCCCCATTATTTACTGAGTATGGGCTATAAACATGTAAGATGGAGCAGTCAGAGTCACCTAGATTAAAGGACTCATACCTTTCCTACCTTTTACTCTACATTTTGTTAAATTCAATTCCTTCTGTTATAAAATGTTTTATGGTCCAAATATGAAAGATACCTTCTCCCTATACCTGCTCCGAAATCTCAATTTCTCTTTTGGCTTTAAATAGACTGATGGACAGGATTGAAATAAAAAACTAATTTGGACTTGATGTGCCTGGGTGGGGTGATACCTAGAGGGGGCCTCCCCATTCTTAGAGGAGAAGAAGGGGAATGGTGGAGCAAGTGTGGGAGAGAGACTGAAAAGAGGGGGAGCAGATATTAGGATGTAAAGTGAATAAATAATTAACAAAAATAAAATGACAAAAACAAACAAACAAAAACTAACTTCTATGAGGCTACATAGACAGCCTCCATATTTTAAGTCATGTCCTATCAAGGAACATAAATGACTTAAACTGTGATGGTTATACAATTTTAGATAGTAATCTTACAAATATGTGATGATCTCTTTTTTTGCTCTCCTTCCTTAAAACGAGGCCACCAAATCTCCTAATATAAACTTTAAATTTACTAGTTGACAGAGGATATCTAATTTCTATGCCCCAGCCCATTTATTATTACAAAAGACATTATATCTAGGATTCATTTTGACTCTGAAGCATAGGCTTTGGAGCGCAGGGTATTGTAGGAAGAGCCACCCAGGCCCTTCCAAACCCTAGCACTAGAAAACAGCCTAGAATTTTTTTAGAAAATTAATGATTTATTTACTTTTATTTTATGTACACTGGTGTTCTGCCTGCATGTATGTCTGTGTGAGGGTGTCAGATCCCTGGAATAGTTATGAGCTGCCATGTGGATGCTGGTAATTGAACACTAGTCCTTTGGAAGAGCAGCCAATGCTCTTAATGCGAGCCACTCTCTAGCTCTATTTTAAAAATCGCTACTGTTGGTTTTGGATTTCTGATACAAATTCATGGCCAAGGTGGCTGCATAAGGGTATCTGGTTCTTGGCTAGCATGGCCTGGAACCCTGAGACTCAGGAAAACGGCAGGAGTTTGCCAGATCCCAGAACCAGGGTCCTGAAAAAGTCTAATCTCCATGGACCTACATTGTTCAGTCACGTAGTCCATTACAGCCCTCCCAAAGTGCACAGGTGGAGGGTGTGACTACAGGCCTCGGGCCTAGAGACTTACATACTAATGAAGGTCAAGGGCAGAGCCAATTAAGCATTCTTCCCTAGAACCTCCCCTTTCTCCCTCCCTACTTAACTCAGGTCTGCCTGAGTTTGGGGGGTACATCCAGATCCATCCACCATCCGCCATGACAATAAACCTTTTTGGAACCAAGGACTTCCTCTTATCATTAGGGCCTGCCATCGAAGAAGCCTCCAGCCTCCTGAAACTCCAGACCTTTTCCATATGTGAGACCTGCTGCCTGGAAGCCTACAGGCATCCTGCACTGTGGTGGTTCTGGGCTGCTGCCGCGTGTGCCTGGGGCCTCCCCGCTGTGGCCCGCTTTCCCACAGCCAAGACTCTGTATGAATGCTTAAATGGACATAATAACTGAACTTCCATATCCTGTGAAGAAAAAAAAAGAGCTTTTAATTACCAAAAGCCGAGACTCTAGCTTTAAGATTGCCACATGACAGTCTTTTAAAAGAAAGTAGTATGTATATGGGTATTTTTCTTGCATGTATACCTGTATGCCACCTATGTGCTAGGTACCTGCAGAGGCTGAAAGAGAGCACGGGATCCACTGGAACTGGACTTAACAAAAGGTTGTGAGATAACATGTGGGTGCTGAGAATCCAACCCAGGTCCTCTGCAAGGGCAGCCAATGCTCTTAACTACTGAGACATCTCTTCAGCCCCCTTTTAAAATTTGTGATTCCGAATGCCATGGTGTGGTCTTAGTAGTCCTTACCTAGGCCTCAAGTCAAATCCATTTATTGAAATAACCTGATTTAGAAGCTCAAGGGTCACCAAGATGTGTGAAAATAATAGCTGACTCTACTATTTTAATAGAAGAATCTTTAAAATCACTTTGGGCTCTTATTTTCATATTTCATACCTAATAATACCTCTGTCAAAATCTGAGTGGTATGCACTAACTATTCCCAGTTTGTTTTCTCTGCTTTGTGCTTATAGTTCAAGATGTGAGCTCTCAGCTCTTTGTTTCACCACCTTTCCTGTTGCCATGTAATGGTGATGAATTTTTATCCCTGTGGAAGCATAAGCCTAAACAAACCCTTCCTTCTGTAAATTGCCTTGGTCATGGTGCTTTATTATAGCAATAGAAAAATAGTAATACAACACCCTCTGCTTTTCCCAATCTATCTAATGGAAAATCATTAAGGAATTTCATGAGTCTGGCCATCACAGCTGATTCTGAACATAGCAAATTTGTAAACATGTTTGATGACAAAGCTATCTATAAAACCTGTGATGGCTTTTATTATGCTTAGGTATGGACCTTGAATTCCTGATCTCTCCAATATTTTTAACATGAAGGGGTGTTGTATTATGTCAAATGCTTTTGCAGCATCTAATAAGATTATCATATGGGTTTTGTCTGAGTTTGTTTATATAGAGGATTACATTGATGGATTTCCATATATTGAACCATCCCTGCATCACTGGGACGAAGCCTACTTGATTGTGGTGAATGATTGTTCTAATAATGTTCTTGGATTTGGTTTGTGAGAATTTTATTGAGTATTTTGTATCAATATTGATGAGGGAAATTGATCTGAAGTTCTCTTGCTTTGTTGGGTCTTTGTGTGGTTTAGGTATCAGCCTAACTGTGGCTTCCCAGAACAAATGCAGTTGTGTTCTTTCTGTTTCTATTTTGTGGAATAGTTTGAGAAGTATTGGTATAAGGTCTTCTTTGAAGGTCTGATAGAATTCTGCACTAAACCATCTGGTCTTGGGGATTTTTTGGTTGGGAGAATTTTGGGGTTTTGTTTGGTTGGTTGGTTAGTTTTGTTTGTTTTTTTTTTCATTTTTATTTTTTAATTGGATATTTTATTTATTTACATTTCAGATGTTATCCCCTTTCCCCATCCCCCCCAGAAACCCCTTATGCCATCCCCCTCCTGTTACTCCTATGAGGGTGTGCCCCAACCCACCCACCCACTCCCACCTCCCCACCCTCGAATTCCCCCACACTGGGGCATCTAGCTTTCACGGGACCAAGGATGTCCTCTCCCACCAATGCCTGACAAGGCCATCCTCCCTACATATACAGCTGGAGCCATGGATCCCGCCAAGCATGTTCCCAGGCTGGCAGTTTAGACCCTGGGAGCTGGTTGGATGGTATTGTAGCTCTTCCAATGGGGCCTCAAGCCCCTTCAGCTCCTTCAGTCTTCTACCTCCTCCATTGGGGACCCCATGACCAGTTCAATGGTTAGCTGCGAGCATCTGCCTCTGGCAGAGCCTCTCAGGAGACAGGTATATCAGGCTCCTGTCAGCATGCACTTCCTAGCATCCACAACAGTGCCTGCGTTTAGTGACTGCACATGGGATGGATCCTCAGGTGGGGCAGTCTCTGGACGGCCCCTTCTTCAGTTTCTGTCCCACACTTTGTCTCCATACTTGCTCCTGTGAGTATTTTGTTACTCCTAAGAAGGACTGAAGCACCCACACTGTGGTCTTCCTTTTAATGACTGCTTTTGTTTCTTTAGGGGTTATGGGACTGTTTGGATGGTTTATCTGATCATGATTTAACTGGTATCTGGTATCTGTCTAGAAAATCCTCCATTTCATCTAGATTTTC
Organism: Mastomys natalensis; assembly: GCA_021653895.1. Classification (NCBI taxonomy): domain Eukaryota; kingdom Metazoa; phylum Chordata; class Mammalia; order Rodentia; family Muridae; genus Mastomys; species Mastomys natalensis. Next base: position 20,050 of record JAJTUV010003988.1, on the reverse strand, counting down.
CAGTTTTGTTGAGTATAGGGTTTTATAGTAGGATCTGATGAGGCTACCCACACATCTGAAAATTCTTAACCCAGAAATGTTCCTGTCCAAAGGAAAGACGGGGACAAAAAATAGAACAGAGACTGAAGGAAAGACCATCCAAAGACTGCCCCACCTAAGGATCCATCCCATCTGTAAACATCAACCCCCCACACTATTGCTGATGCCAAGAAGTGCTTGGTGACAGGAGCCTGGTATGGATGTTCCCTGAAAGGTTCTACCAGCACCTGACCAATACAGATGCAGATACTCACAGCCAACCATTGGACTGAGCCCAGGAACCCCAATGGAAGTACTAGAGGAAGGACTGAAGGAGCTGAAGGGATTGCAACCCTATACGAAGAACAATATCAACTAACTGGACCACCCAGAGCTCCCAAGAGACTAAACCACCAACCAAAGAGTATACATAGAGGGAGCCATGGCTCCAGATATATATGTGGCAGAGGATGGCCTTATCTGATATCAGTGGGAGGGGAAGCCTTGGTCCTGTGGAGGCTTGATGCTGAAGTGTAGAGGGATGCTAGAGCGGTGAGGCAGGAGGGGGTGAGTGGGTGGAGGAGCACCCTCATAGAGGCAAAGGGGAGTGGGAGGGGGAGGTGGACAGGATGGGGAATTTGTGGAGGGATAACCTGGAAGGGGGATATCATTTGAAATGTAAACAAATAAAATTATTAATAATTTTTTTAAAAAAATTTTTTTTAAAGTGATGGGTATTCTTGGTTGTCAACTTAACTACATCTGGAATTAACTAAAACTCCAAAATGGAGGGGCACACATGTGAGAGTTTTTTGCTTAATATAAAGAGGGAAGATCCACCTCTAATCTGGGTATTTGAGGTGGGAATGATACACCTTTAAACCAGATCATTTGAGGTGGGAAGACACACCTCTAATCTGGGCCATGTCTTCTGCTCAAAGCCTATATAAAGACATGAAGGAAGCTTTTGCCTGCTTGCCCTCACTTTTCTACTAAGTCCATCCCTTCGCTGGTATTAGAGCCTACTTCCAGAATTCCAGTGTATACTAAAGACCAGCTGAGATATCTAGCCTCATGAACTGAACAACTACTGGATTCTTGAACTTTCCATTGATAAACAAACATTGTTGGATTAGCTTGGACCACAGTCTATAATTAATTCTACCAAATTATACACATATGTGGTTGGAGAGATAGTTCAGCAGTTAAGAGCACTGACGGAGGTCCTGAGTTCAATTCCCAGCAACCACATGGTGGCTCACAACCATCTGTAATGGGATTTGATGCCCTCTTCTGGTCTGTCTGAAGACAGCTACAGTGTTCTCATATAAATTAAATAAATCTTTAAAAAACATTACATACACATTCATCTTATAAGTTCTGTTACACTAGAGAATCCTGACTAATACAAGATCATTGGTCAAATTCTTTGTGTTTCTGTTTTTTGTGCTACTAATCATCCTTGGGGATCTGAACCTCCTTCCTTATTAGCTCCAGCTCAGTAACATGAGCAATAATCAAGCAAAGATTAACACATAGAACTTACATAATTGCTCTTTGTCAAAAATGCAAATTATTGATAGTACTTTCATGGGATGGATAAGGACCTTCCAAAGTCTATTTGAAAAGTCCACTGAAGTACTCAAACCCCTCCTCCACGATATTGTTCCCCCATTTGGTTTCCTGAGATCTCTTTGAAATAATGACCCATCCTTTATTTTCTAGATTATTTGGGGAATTAGATGCAATCTTCATTCCCCTTGGAGACCTTAGTTGCTTGGAAAAGTGGAACATATAACCCTATGGTTATCCATTTAAAAGTTTCGGCAGTGACTAGAGAGGTGGTGAGAGGTTAAGAGCACTGGCTGCTTTCCCAGAGAACTCGGGTTGGATTCCCAGAACCTATATGTCAGTTCACAACTATAACACCAGTCCTAGGGAATCCAATGCCCTATTTTGGCCTTTTCAGGCACTAGGAATGAATGTGGTACACAGACATACATGGAGACAAAACAACCATATATATTAAATAAATAAAAATTTGAAAAATCTTTGAAAGGAGATTCATCTTATTTGGAAGTCAACATTACCAATAGCTTCTTTTGATTCCATATGGGCCCCTGATCACTTATAGGCACCAGTATATTCAGAACTGTTTCTGGATGATGAAGCTCTGTCTTTAAGCTACATTGCCAATAGCCTCAATGAATTCCAACAGACTGTCAAAGAATATGGGTTACAGAGACTGCATAATATATTTTAAAAAGGAAAATGGACATATAATCTCAATACCAGTAGAGGAATGACTATCATTTGATAAGCTATTGGGAGAGAGAGAGAGAGAGAGAGAGAGAGAGAGAGAGAGAGAGAAACTCAAATGCTCAAAATACATTTTATGATTTTCCTAAAGAAATAATACAATCATCGCAAAAAAAAAATCAGATAAATCTTGAATTTAACCAAGATAACAGGTGCTAATTAAAAAGCACAGGAAAGGCAGGGCCAACAGCTAACTCCTCTTTGGAAAGGCCTGTTTTTTTGTACTTATATCTTCCCCTATAACTATCAAACTCCATGAATCTTAACCTGGATTTATCTCTTCTGAGTTGAGGCACACTTTGAAAGAAAACTCCCCAAAATACTCACATGAATTCTTGGGACAGTAAACACATAAGTAACCATAAAATACCTGTTCGAATGAGAAGATGAGTAAGATGTTTTACTGCTTGCCCTGCCCTCATTAAAAAGTTCTGTCTTTGGTTCTGGCTGTTAATTTCTGCCTTCCTATGGTACATAGGAAGTTTACCTTCCAGGTAAAAACTCATTTCTTATATGGGTATAGATTATGCCCAAGAAAGTACACAAAATAATTGTTGGATCTATGAACTCTAGTATTTATAGTACTTCTTGACTTCAATGGTGGATATCCACTCTTCCAAGGGATATTTAGAATTAATCACAACAGTGCATTAGGAGGTTTGCTTCTGTCTCAAATGTAGTTGATGAATGGGATGTTTTCCAATGACCTATTAATATAGCTGAGTATCAAAAGGAACCCAGAAGACTGGTGAAATGGCTCAGCGGTTAAGAGCACTGACTGCTTTTCCAGAGGTCCTGAGTTCAACTCCAGTAACCACATAGTAGCTCACAACCATCTGTAATGGGATCTGATGCCCTCTTCTGGTGTCTGAAGACAGCTACAGTGTTTTCATATACATAAAATTAAAAAAAAATATGTTAAAAAAAAGGAACCCAGAAAAAACTTTTCAAAGGAAACCATGATGGCTAAACAAAACTAAATCAACCAACAAACCAACCAACCAACAACAAAACCCTCCATCTTATGCTAGGCATCCATCTTGGTACCCACTAGTCTCTGATTCCAGTCCCTGAAATAAGCTTCCAGTAACCCTGACTCAGTGACTTCCCACCAATCCAGAAATGTTCAGACTTGTCATATTGTGACTGACTAACTGCTTTTTGGCTTCTTTAACCTGCTTATGAAGACTTTCAGGTTGCCTTGACTACCTAATCTTGGCAGAATAAAATAGCTCTTAGCTTGCTTGCATAAATACTCTAGTGGTTTTTTGCCTTTTAAAATCCTTTACTCACCCTTCTCCTCATGGCTATCCCAGGTTTGTCTCAGAGACTGTTGCCCTGCTAGCAGGAATAAATAAATTCTTTAATTATAATTGTGTTGAGTCTATGATCTTTTCCCAGGGATCAGTGCCAGGAACCATCAAGGAGAAGCTAAAAACTAGCAGATGATCTTCCTGAGATGGTTCTGCCATGAAATGTAAAGCTATGACAGGTTTGCTCCTTTAGGCAAGGCTGAGGAGATTACATTTTAGAAAAAATTCCTTCTGTTAAAATGCTTTTCCTGTTATTAAGTATGTATAACAATAACTAGGTATCAGTCCACCCTTTTGAGCAGATTTCTGCATAACAATGAAGATGTTAGTGATGCCATATAGACATATAGATGACTTCTTCTTAATTCTTAATGATGATTCTATAAGAATTCCTAAATTTTTTTTTTTTTTTTTTGGTTTTTTCGAGACAGGGTTTCTCTGTGTAGCCCTGGCTGTCCTGGAACTCACTCTGTAGACCAGGCTAGCCTCGAACTCAGAAATCCACCTGCCTCTGCCTCCCAAGTGCTGGGATTAAAGGCGTGCGCCACCACCGCCCGGCCTAAAATTTTATTTGTAATTATTAAGCTCTTTTATAATAGAACTGCTATTAAGTCCTTTCTAGTGTCAAAACTGCAATAAGATTTCTGCCAGTCTTCAAGTGTCACCATTTAATTGCTTCTGAGATAGAAAGCAGGCATTTACAACTTAGAGCACACTCCAAGAGGTTGTAAAACCATTGACCAAAGGTTATAAAAAGGGAACTAATGATTTATTATAGGTACAATGACAGAAGATAAAATATTGACTGGTTTATCTATATAAAATTTCAGTGATAACTTAGTTATGGTCTTTAACTCTCCATGAACCTGTAGAGGTAGTGACAGATAATGAATGTTAGCCAGATAATTACTAATTAATATGCATGTAAACATTCTCTCTGGTCATGCATGTCCTTTTGGTTCCGGGTTACTTCACGCAGGATGATATTTTCTAGTTCCATCCATTTGCCTGCAACATTCATGACAACTTCGTTTTTAATAGTTGAATATTATTCCATTGTGTAAATGAATCACATTTTCTGTATCCATTCTTCAGTTGAGAGGCATCTGGTTTGTTTCTGGCTATTGCAAATAAGGCTGCTATGGACATAGTGGCACACATCCTTGTAGTATGGTAGAGCATCTTTTGGGTATATGTTCAAGAGTGGTATATCTGGGTCCTCAGGGATTACTACATCCAATTGTCTGAGGAACAGCCAGACTGACTTCCAAAGTGGTTGCACCAGTTTGCCAATCGCACCAACAATGGAGGAGTGTTTCTCTTTCTCCACAACCTCACCAACACTGTACTGTCACCTGAGTTTTTTTGTTTGTTTTGTTTTTTGTTTTGTTTGTTTTTTGTCTTTGTTTTTGTTTTACAGTCCAGTTATTATCCCCCTCCTGGTCCACCCTCTGGCTGTTCCTCACCCCATACTTCCTCCCCTGTCTCCGAAAGGATGTCCCACCCCACCAGACCTCTCCACTCCCTAGAGCCTCAAGTCTCTCGAGGGTTAGGTGCATCTTCTCTCACTGAGGCCAGACCAGGCAGTTCTCTGCTGTATATGTGTGAGGGTCACCTATCAGTTGATGTATGCTGCCTGGTTGGTTGTCCAGTGTCTGAGGAATCTCGGGGATCCAGGGCAGTTGAGACTGCTGGTCTTCTTATAGGGTTGCCCTCCTCCTCAGCTTCTTTCATCTTTTCCCTAATTCAACCACAGGGATTCCTGGCTTCTGTACATTGGTTGGGTGTAAGTATCTGCATCTGACTCTTTCAGCTGCTTGTTGGGCCTCTTGGAGGGCTGCCACGCTAGGCTCCTATCTGTAAGTACACCATAGCATCAGGAGCCTAGCATGACTGTCCTCTGAGAGACCCAACAAGCAGCTGGTTGAGACAGATGCATTTACTTACCCATAACCATTGGACTGAAGTTGGGGACCCCTATGGAGGAATTAGTGGAAGGATTGAAGAAGCTGAAGGGGAGGGCAACCCCACAGGAAAGCCAGCAGTCTCAACAAACCCAGACCTGTGGGAGCTCCCAGAGACTGAGGAATCAACCAGGCAACATACATAGGCTGGTCTGAGGCTCATTCCTGCCCTACAGATATATAGCAGAGTACTGCCTGATCTGGTCTTAGTGGGAAATAGTCCTAATCCTATAGACACTTGAGGCCCTAGGGAAAGGGATGCCTATTGGGGGAAAGAGGGGGAGCACCTTCTCAGAGACAAGAGGGAGGAGGAATGGGATGAGAAATTGTGGGACTGGGTGGGGGAAGCAACAGCTGGAATGTAAATAAATGAAATAATTAAAAAACATTCTCTCTTGTAAACTTCTTATTCAATTTATGATTTGAATTTATGTGTAAATTTGTGATGAACTTTTTACCATGTGATCATGAAAGATGTATAAGTGCTGAGGACAAAGAGAAGAGGAAGAACCTTTTAGAGAAGAATTTTCTTAGAAAACTTTTTGGAGAACTTTTTAGAGAGCAAGAGAACTTTTTAGAGAGAACTTAGAAATAAAGGCTAAAATCACTTTTCAAAGTGTCCTTTTTTCTTCCTGTGACTTTAACTAACAAGCTTCACCTAGCAACTGATGGAAACAAATGCAAAGACTCACAGCCAAACTTTAGATAAAGCTTGGGGAATCCTGCAGAAGGTAGGGAGGAACAATTGTGGGAGCCAGAGAGGTCAAGGACACCACAAGAACGTGGCTCACAGAATCAACTCAACTGGGCCTCCAGAGGTCCCCAGAGACTGAACTGACAATCAAGGAACCTGCATGGGCCTGACCTAAGCCCTCTGCATGTCTGCTATGCTTGTGTAGCTTGGTCTTCTTGTGGGATTCCTAATAGTGGAAGTGGGGGTTTCTGACATGTTTACCTGCTTTGGGGACCCTTGTCCTCCTACTGCGTTGCATTTTCTGGCCTCAACATGAAGGGAAATGCCTAGTCTTATTGGAACTTGATATGCTAGTACTGCTGATATCCATGGGAGGCCTGCCCTTTTCTGAAGAGAAATGGAGGAGGAGTGGATGGGAGAAGGGAGGAAGGACTTAGAGGAGAGGAGGGAGAGGGAACTGCAGTTGAGATGTAATGTATGATAGAAAAATGAATTTAAAGAGAAAAGGTGGACAGCACCCAAGGAGGAACACTCAAGGTTGATCATTGTTCTCTACAAACATCACATATGCATACACCTAAGCACACACAAGTCACTAAAGTCTTTCTTCCACCAGAATTATTTGCTACTGAGGTCATGAGGTCCCAGGAGTATGTTGGGGAGTCCTTAATGGCAACCAGTGGCACTATAATACTCACCCTTGGCCCTGGTTATCCCCAGACTGGATTGGCAGATATCCTCCAGGATTTCTTTAGATACAGGGTAACAGATAAAATCTCTAGATCTTGAAATGTTTACTATTAGTATAAGCACCTAGCTTCCACTTTCATTCTATATATAGGTTTAGATTATGCCATTTGACATATTGAAACTCTTACTAAACATATTCAAAAGGTTTTAACTTACACGACCTAAGGAATTTCTCTTAATTCTGAAGTTCAAGTAATAAGAAAGCCATAATTATACAAAATTGAATATTATTAGATATCTTCTTATGTGTGTGTATTTTTGGCACTCTCAGTAATGTCTAATCTACTTTATAAAGACTACAAAATCACATGCAAAACATGTCAGATACTACTACCTCCTTTGGCAAATAACTTTGAAATTGGGTCTCTGAATTGTTGTGGTGGACATGGGTTATATATATTATAATCATGGTTATGATTCCATTAGTCTTTGAACCTTGCGTGTTTAACTATTACCTTAATTTTATCTCCTCTCATTTACAGTCAGTTCATCCTCAGATGGCACTGTGGCATGTACTAACTCCATGTACTTAGATCTTCTTCATCAAGGAGCCAGAACAAGATCCTGTGACATTTGGACTATGTCTCGAACTGGAATTCCTGAGCTGCACTTTTAAAATGGTATAAACACGACGCTTGAAAGTCAGCAAGAATGGAGCTCCTACGCCTTCTATATTCCATTTTATCCAGAAGTAATTGATTGGCTTGGTACTAATCTCCTAAATGATTTCTGAGTTTCAGCTTCCGAGGGATGAGTTGTTAGGCAGCTAGTTAGATATTAGCAAGCTTAGAAGACAGCTGGGATGGACCTTTTTCTCATAATCATCAACTTACAAAACCAAGGATTGGAATGCTAGTATTTAAATTACTGATCATAAAAACGTGACTTGAGCCCTTTAGTTGCCTTTGGAAGATGATGTGACATTCTTAATTACCTAGAAAGTTTTTAATGGCTCTTCTGGCTAGTTTTATGTCAACTTGACACAAGGTTAAATCATCTGAGAGGAGGGAACCTCAATTAAGAAAATGTTTCCATAAGACTGGACTATAGGGAAGCCTATATGATGTTTTATTGAGTTATTGATGTAGGACTTCAACCCATTGTGGTTGGTGCCATCCCTGGGCTGGTGGTCCTGGGTTCTATAAGGTTGAGCAAGCTATGAGGAGCAAGCCAGTAAGAAGCCCTCTTCCATGGCCTCTGCATCAGTTCCTGCTCTGTTTGAGTTCCTGTCCTGACTTCCTTCAATGATGAACAGCGATGTGGAGTGTAAGCCAAATAAACCCTTTCCTCCCCAGGTTGCTTTTGATCATGCTATTTCATCAATAGTGACCGTAACTAATACAGTGTCTAACTATCTAAACCTGCTTAACATTTTAAACCTTTTAATATTACAGCACTGTTGGGGACAGCATACCATGACAGGGACTGCCAGCAGTAGGTTAGGATGGAGACATCTTATAAGCCCATGGCAGCTCCTTGTAGAAAAGGATGGTGTCTGGGACCCTGAGAAGCAAGAGACACATCCCTCCAGGGGACCCACCATCTGAAATAAGGGACTGCCTGAAGTAGGTTGGGATGGAGACATCTCAGTAGCCCATGGCAGCTCTCTGTAAAAAACAGTTGTTCTCATTTCTCCTAGCCTTAGCCCTGGAGAACAGCTGTATAGATTTCATTTGTGCGTGACTGTATTTCAGTTGGCCTTGGTGTGCATAATTATTCTATTATATCTGATTTTCTTACTTCTTCTGCTCTGGTGAATTCTGTGAAACTAGACGTTCCTTGATGTAATGATTCTTAAACAATTAAAAATTGAGGCATAGGGGTATAGCACAGCACAGTCCTAATGGCCCAGGTAAATGCTGTGTGTTCTCATCTTGGAAACAATGCAATAACTGCACAATGGTAGTTCCAGATTAATGCTTGACTTGCAAAGAAAGTTTGAAGAAAAATGAATTAGAGGGTCTGGTGAGATGGCTCAGCAGTTAAGAGCACTGACTGCTCTACCAGAGGTCCTGAGTTCAATTCCCAGCAACCACATGGAGGCTCACAACCATCTGTAATGGGATCTGATGCCCTCTTCTGGTGTGTCTGAAGACTACAGTGTACTCATATAAATAAAATAAATTTAGAAAAAGAAATGAATTAGAGCCAACATCGGGACTCCAAGAAAGGAAAAAAAAAAAACTATTGAAGTTTTGAAATAAGTTTTGTACACCATTTAGGAATGGTTTCTGGATAAGCAAGTGTAGAATACATAAAGTCATATACTAGTAAAACTAAGTCAAAACACTGGGACTCTTAGGAGAGTCATTGTGTGCAATGTATAGAAGTAGAAAGCTAGTGGAACTATTGAGTTAAGGGTTAATTTGATTCTTTCTGGCCACTGCCTAGCAGCTTTGCCCATGTCATTTATCATTAGAGCTTCACAAGAAAATGCAAGTAGCTGACCTCAGAGCTCTGAGCCTTGAAGTGTAATAAGTTAAAAGTTAAAGTTTAAATAATGATAAGTTTGCAATTAGTATTATTCTGGCCACAGGCCTGGGGATAGGGAAAGCTTGAAGCTTTGGGGAACAATTGTAATTCTTGATTCTTTGTGGGATGTGTTTATTCCTTTAAATTTGATTTGGCAATGATTATATAATGTCTTTTTTTCTACTTGCTTTTTTTGGAGTATCAGTAAAAGACTGGGATAAGAGAAAGGCTAGAGAGCATGTGAGGTGAATGTAGAGAACATTAGAAGAGAATGTGAGGAGTGAGTGAAGAAAGAATGTGAGATGTGTATGCAGAATGTGTGAGTGAAAGGAGAGTGGATGTGGCATGTGTGAGATGTGTGTGTGTAGGAATGTGAGAATTCAAGAAAATAAAAGTGCACAGGAGAAAAGCAGAGAGCACATGAGAATGCAGAGTGTGTGCAGCCTCAAGCTGAGAACAAGCGAGCGAGTGAGCGAGAAAGCAGCAAGTGAGAGAGAAGAAAGTAACTTTAAGCCTTGAAAAATTGCCTGTCGGTTTGTACCCAAAAAGTAGTCTGTGTATTTATTATGAACCTTCCAGATGTCCCTGCTTCCAGTTGAGAACTCCTATCCTGTGTCGAGGCTGGACCCTGACACAGAATGTATGGCTTTGGTGAGTTTCATCATCAGGAAAAAGTTATGAAGAGTCATCATCTCAGTTTCCTGGGCTTGGGAGCTGGAGGTAGTTATTCTAAGGTTGTCTTTCTGGGGAATTTAGAAATGATCAGAATTTAACAGGGAGGATATAGCTAGAATTGATTGTGTAGCCATAATCTCATTTGGTAGAAATCTTTATATTTGTTGCTAAGTTGAAGTTATAATTTTTTATATTGGTACAGAATTAATTTTGATACAAAATTAAGGTTTTCATTGGTATAAAGCTCTTCTATTGATACAAAAATTTTAAAAATAAAAAACTTAGACCCAGTCCTTCTATAACTGCCAGTACAAGCTGATCTGAGATGATTAAGCATATGAGTTAAGAGCCTGATAGCAAATTCATGGGTCTGAGTTAATTGTTAGGGTGTTTTTGAGATATATCAATTAGAAATTGCTGAGAGTAGTTAATGGACAACAGCTCAGATTACTTGCATAGATAGTTGGTTTTCAAAAACTTCAGAAAGCCACAGAATGTGACATTTAATGTTATTTATTCATTGTTGTTGAGACATATCTGCTCATAATAGCTCCCCAGTTGTCAATTCAAAGAAGAAACTAAGCATCACTACCTCCAGGTAAGGTTGTACATTGGTGACAAGGTAGCCACTGGACAGAAATTGCCTAGTTCTTCTACATACCTGTGCTGTTCATGAGAGGACACAAGTTACAGGACAGTTGATGGCTTAGTTCTGCCGAGACAGAATAAGCTAGTCCTTAATAATTGCTGTTTCACAAGGTCTGTCAGATGATCCTGGGTTAAGCAGCCACATTTAATGTTCCAACTTGTTGAGATACAGGGGGCTGTATAAGTAGACAGCTGTCTCTACAATTTGTCTCAGTTCCGGAAACTGTGTTAGGTTTCCTATATTTTCAGACAATCTTATGTTGCTCTCAGAATTATAGCAGGATTGAAAACTGGTTATAGTCTCATAGCCAACCCAAGCTGTTTAGCATTGAGAAGATGGTACAGATTTGAGAGGATAGTTTTCAGTTAGTATACAAGCTAAACGAGGATATAACAGATATGAAATTATAAGCCTTTTTAAAGTTAGGATAGATAACTGAATGTTCTATTTAATTGACAAAAATAATGAACTAGATGTTAGGTGTAGCTTATACTTTATAAATTACAAAATGGTAATAGTTATGATCAATTTAATTTGAGACAAACATTGATTTTTTTTTTTGGACAGAAAAGGTGAGATGTAGTGGAATTTTCCCCTAATAAATAAAGACAAGAAGCCAATCACTGGGCAAGGAGGCAGGACTTCTGAGTCTTGGAGAAAAAGAGGGAATGCAGGAGAAAGAAACTGGCTTTTGGACTGCAGGAATGAGGCAGACACAATGTAAGAAGCCGGAGGCTGTTAGGTGGATCTGCCACCAGAAGATTTCTGACTTAGAATAGTTGGGGAAATTAGGATACTAGATTCTGCACCCAGCTATTGTATTACCTGTTGATTTTAAAAAGGAATAATAATAAAAAATAAAATATTTTTTAAAATAATAGTTTCTCCAATATAGTTAACCATTATTCTGACTTCCTTCACCATAGGGTATGGAAATTAACCAAAAATCTCACATTTTAGAACAACGTAACTGAAATATTTTATAATGTAAAAGCAAATATTGAAACAATTAGAAAAATACAGTTGGTGTTTTTTTTTATTTTTTTAATTGCTAAGAAATACTTTATTCAGGACTTTCACAAGAAGCAAGGCCATTGAAGCAGGGAGAGACAGATTGAGCCTAGCTAGAAAGACAATATCAAGTGGAAATTTATAATCATGGAGGTTGGGAGGGAGTGATTGGGGTTGAAAAAAAATCACTAAGAAGGGTATATTGAATGGAACCAAAGTCTTCTATTGAGTCCAAATAGGATTCCTTTTGAAGGCAGGCAGAATGTCTGGCTTGAGATAATGTTAAGAATTTTGTGAATGATGGAAATCATATAAGAAATGATGGGGATTCCCTTTAGTTGACTTAATATGTTTCTTGTTTAAATTGTGTTTTATAGACCTGCAAGTCTGGAGACCAAAGCCAAGACTTCATATGGAAAAGACTCAAAGGAGCTTAACTAAAGTTTCATCAGGAGAGACAGTGTTGGTCAAAATATTATGAGGAAGATTGTGTGAGAGTGAAGAAAATGTACTTTTATGCTTCCAAACAGCTCTCCATGTGATTTTGCAGCTGATCTGAAAATTTTTCCTTAAGATTCTTTTTCAAGTTTCTGAAAATTTCGTGTACTTTCATTTATGTCATTGTACTCTAAGTCATTGTTTTGCAGATTGTTTGCCCAGGTTATATATTGTGAGCATCTAGAGAACTTGTACAGCCATATATGAGAGCTGGGAGCACTTGGATGGCTGAGGGAGGGAGAACCTGGTCTATATAGAAAATCCCTGGTCCAGGTCTACACAGCAAGACCCCATCCAAAGATTAAATATAAACTGAAAACAATAATTGGTTGATATTTCTGGCCAGTACCAACTCATTGTGGGAATCTTTAGTATGAACTTGAAGTGCTGGCAATTATCTATTTCTTGAGATTAGGTTTCATATAACACAATGACAGACACAGGTTAAAATTGGTGAAAATAGAGACAGTGAGTAGTAGAAGCAAACTGAGTTGGAGAAAGCAGAGGGAATCTGTGGAGTTGATCACTCCCTTCCCATTGCCATCCACCTGGGTGTGGGGTTTGTGTGTGGAGGCAGCACTGGGAAAGGACCATTTTGTCCATCTGGATGTCCATCCTGTGTTGGAGCTCCCTGCATTGGGAAAGTCATCCTATTCCAGTGGTTCTCCAGCACCCCATGTATCATAAATAAATGTAGGGTGTTTTCAAAACATTTAAAATTTTTCTTTGTTCTCTATGCATGTGTGTTATGAATGATGTCTATTTGTGCATATGTATGCATATACATATGTGAGCATGAGTGCACCTGCATGCCATATGAAGGTCAAAGGACAATGTTGGATGTCAATCTTTGCCTTCCACCTTGTTTTTGTGGTTCATCATTGTGGATATCTTACTTGCTGACTGTGAGCTTCTGGGATACTCATGTCTCTGCCTCCCATCTCTCCTCCCTGGGATTAAGGATACAAGCAAGTGTGCCCAACTTTACATAGGTAAAGTATCCTCACTCAGGTCCTCACAAATCAAGCACTTTTACACACTGAACCCTCTCTACAACCATAAACCTAGTTTTTGATGAAGAAAAAAGGATGTCAATATTTGGCTAGGTAGAAGCATTGTTTGTGACAGCCATCTACTCAAGTACCTGCACTCAAATGTCATTGCATCTGAATATGATTGTTTGTCATACTTGAAAACAAAATGAAGCCTTTATTCAAATACCTTTCCAAACATGTTCTGTATTTACATCTAGTGCCACCACTTAAAATTAATAAGTGAAAATTTCAGTCACAGTTTTTCCTTATAAAACTTTTATTAATGCTGTAAATAGTAAAGGCAAAATAAAATTGAAAAATCAGTGAGTGTCATTGTAGGTACAGAGATGATATGAGTAGGGGAATTAGGGAGATCATTAAGAAGAGGAATGCTTATAGGGCTTCTTCAGTTTGGACACTGAACTACAGGTCATAATGGTTCAACTGATTCCAGCTCTACAGTGAAACATCAACAGCTAGGTTGTTTTGTGCCTTTATAGGCAGGCTGTGTATGCCTCAGGCCTCTTTCTTCCCTAAGGAAAGCTTAACTCCTCTCTGTTTCTGGGTTTTCAGCTTTCTCAACTTGCAGGCTGAAGACCCCCTGTTCCCCATCCTGCACTGGGAATAAAATAGAAAGGAGCTACAGAAACAAAGTGAAATTAATAACAGTACTGCCCTATTAAATTGGTTTGTAGAATTCTCAGTAAGGTGTCTATTGAACACTGTACAGCCTAAACCATGCACATTTGATTCAAAATGGCCTCTGCCATACTTCCTATAGCAAACACAGGCCCTTGGTTAGAAACACAGCCCATTCTTACATGTACATTGCTTTCACTAGACTTGGTTGTAACTTTCTCAGGAGTATTTGTTACTTCCAGCTTACAAATTCCTTGTACTTTGTTTCACTGTGCTATTATGCAGCCATCCTTCAGCAGTTTTATCAACCCATCCTAGAAATGAAATGACCTTGTAAAAGAGTGCTTACTCTTGTTTTTAAAAATATATCTAAAAGTGTTGTATTACTTATGTACTAACCCTGAAAATACATTCTTAGAAATCTTTTGTAGGTAAGATAAATTTGTATATTGAGTTGACATTCCATGCTGGCAACTTCAGTTAAAACATCTACCTTCATCCTTGTGTGGTTCTTGACCCGTGGGGTTTATAATTTTTTCAACTAGCTTTTTCCAGATAATCAAGAATCCAAACACAAGTATCTCATACCTAGGGAAGCTTGGCTCCTATCTATAGGTATTGACAGTATATAGCCTTGGATTCCTGCTTAAGATTTACGTGTTTCTTTGTCACTTACAGGAGAAGAAGGAAACTCCTCACAAGCTCTGGCCTATATGTTGTGGCATGGGGCTGGATATGAGGTCCAAGGGTAAAAAGGTCTTTGAAATTGTTTAAAGTACTTGGCAATTTCTCCATTTTCCACATGAAAAAAGAAAGAAAGAACAAAAGAAAGAAAAAGAGAAAGAAAGAAAGAAAAAATAAAGGAAGGAAGGAAGAAAGAAAGAACCAGCTGTTTTAAAAATCAAAGTAATTTCTTGTATGGCATGAAAAAAGTTTTGTCATTTATTTACATTTGAGGCAGTGTGAAATGCTGACAGCCTATGACAAAGCCTACAACTTCCCTGGTTACACTGACTCTCATAGAGCTGGCTGCTTATTTGACCCATCTTCATATATAAGTCCCAATAGCCAGGTTGAAGTGGCAGGAGTAGACCTATTAATTTCCCAGTTCAGTTATATCTTCTAACTGTAAGTGCTCTGAAATGTCAGAAATGACATTCCATATTGAGACCTTTGGTTTACATTCCTCAGCCTCTAGAACCATAAAGAAAACATTTTCACCTTAGGGGTTAGTCATTTCTTTTTTTTTTCTTTCTTTTTTTTTTTTTTTTTTTTTTTTTTTTTTTGGTTTTTCGAGACAGGGTTTCTCTGTGTAGCTCGGGCTGTCCTGGAACTCACTCTGTAGACCAGGCTGGCCTCGAACTCAGAAATCCACCTGCCTCTGCCTCCCAAGTGCTGGGATTAAAGGCGTGCGCCACCACCGCCTGGCTAAGTTAGTCATTTCTTAAGTATAGGAGAAAAACAGTCAGGAAACATGAGAGTAGAACTCTTTGTTAGATTTATTTTTCAGGTCATTTTTTTTTCAGGTAATTTCTATCGCTTAAAAGCTTGAGTCCTTCACAGGGAAACCAGCAACAATGTATGTCTTCCCTGAGGTACTAAAATTCCTCTGCCAGTATCACTGAGCTCACAAAGCCAAGAAAAATGTCAATTACATAGAAGATTATATAGTCAAGAATGAATTTCAAACTAGCCTCTTTCAAATATCAAAAGCATTTATGTAGATCACCATAAAAAGGTGAGGTGATGGCTTATCTTATGTCTGAAGGTATTTCCTACAGGTAATCAAGACTAATTCAATTGTTGGATTTCATCTGATTTCTCAGAGGTAATATAAGACAGGAGACTAAGCCTGGAAACTGAAAGTCTGGACAACTCTAAGCCTGATATTGTCTCAATTCTGTGAGTGATTTGGGGCGATATGTTTACTTTTCTTCGTCTCAGTTTTCTTCAAAGTAAGAACAATATTCTCTGCATGTCTTGCTTCTGTAGTCTTTGGGAAGATATGAAATGATACATGCAAAAACATCCTGGATGAAGGGTAACAGCAACAGAATAGCAAACTGAAGCCATATCTTCATTGCTACTAGTGTCATCTGATATGCTCATCATGGAACCTTTACTGAGGAGTTACACTTCAACTTTTGCTATTTCCTAATATCTAGACAGACCCATTACCCATCACTGTAAATGTATTGCATTGGGAACAGAAATGATTGCCCCAATGAAATCTTTGGTGTAAAGATATAGAAGCAACTACCACCATTGCTAGATTTGGTCTCCTCAACTATGTCTTCAGGGATTGTGACAATACCATCTCCATATCCTCTTTGCTAGGATAATTTATTATTATGCGCAAGGTGTAGGGAATAGGACATCATTTCAGATACCAAAGGCAAATGATGTCAACCTGTTGGTATCAATTACTGATTGCAAATTTTGTTCCAAATACTTTATTTGATGAAACTTTAACAGAGTATTTGGAAAAACATTTTTGTAATCTTTGCTGTTGTTCCTACACTGCCTGAATAAATGACATTAAAAAAAAAAAAACAACAACATTTCCATCTGTGACTCTGGCATTCTCTTTCTCTCTGACTGTGGAATCAATGGCAAGCATCCCTGATGCTGAAAAAAATGAACCTCTGCCATATACTCTGCCATATTGGAAACTAGACTCCCTGAATTCAACATATAAGGTGTTTTCTAAAGATTTTTGCCAAGAAATCCCCAAACTACACATTTACTGTTGATTTTGCCTTATACTGACCACTGGTTTATTTTTAATGAAAAAATTGCAAATATATTCCCAAGCTTCCCTGTTGCACACTTTGCCCAAACCCATACTTCTCACACTTTGGATTGCCTCTCATCAGTCCATTCCTGCTTGGTGCTCTGGAGAGCTTGTGTCTTCTGCTCATCCACTTGGACATAGTCTACTCTCTGCTCTTCTGAAAGAAGAAGTTTCTGAAAGGGAAGAACAAAAAAGATTTATTTCATTTTAATTTAAACATTCTTTAATAGGTTATATTTGCTTTCTCTTCTCCCTATAGAAACTGGATACTATATGTGTATGTTTTTGTAAGCATCTCTTTATTTGATTTGATTAGATCAATAGGATGCAAATGGAAGTGATGTGTACTGACACTAAGTAGAAACATCCTGAAATTCAGTCCTTTCTTTTTTCCTCTACCAAGAGCTCTGGGTTGAAGATTGTCTGTAACATAAAGGCCCTGGACTACAATACTCTTTCTTAGTATAGATAGCTAAATATTCCTTTGTGGCTGTAAGCACCAAAGATTTTCTGCTTTGAGTGGAAAGCTTACTCAAACTGACAGATATTCCTTCTGAACTTGTTACTCTAACTTATCTCACTGATTTTTCTTCAATGTCAGAGCAGTGCTTGGGGATGTAAAAAGATACACAAATGGAATCACTGTATTCACTTTGTTCAATTAGTTGCTTTTTATACACTAAACAATACATTCTTAGTATGGATCATGACCATCCCTTGCTCACATACCATCATCCATTTTATGACTGTCAAGTGATTGTTATCAGTTAACAGCTAATATCACTTACTAATCACTTAGTCCTCACAGTCCTTGAAGTAGGCGGTATTATTTCTGATCCCTACTGTACAGAGGAGAATACTACCCACTGGAGTTGAAACTACATTCAAGGACCTCCACTGAGATCCACTTCAACTTAAAGCTCCTTTCATCATTCCTTAACAACGAGATAGACTAAACTGTTAATTTTTCCCTAAACTGGGCCTTCCTCTGTCTCAAGAGCCCTGTGTGTGCCCCACCCTCATCTCTGCATAAGGATTTTTTCTATAATTTTTAGGCCCCAAATTTTAAAAGGATGAATATTACATGTATCTGTACACAGGCACCCAAAAGGAAATATACTTGAAATTCATTTTTTCAGGGTGGCAAGATTAAGGTTAAATTTAATATTTTGAATATACATATTTGCACTTCTAAGATCTGAAGCAAATACACATAATTTGATCATTAGAACAATCTAAGCAGAAGTAGAATTACTTGGGAATTGTTCCTACCTGCTGTGCAGGGGCTGGTGATGTTGAATTGAAGTCCAGGGCCAAATAATCCAAGCTGAATTTCTTTGCCCAAGTGAGACTACTGCTGCTCAGAAAATTGACTGTTCTGTATTCCTCCTAGGAACCAACATCACAAGATTGAGATAAATAATGAATTTTCATTTGGGAAAGAATGCTAGTTTTGGCTTCATCCAAGCAACTGACACCAGATCATAAGAGGATGATCTGAAACCTGCACAGTTGAGTAAAAGTTTACATTTCAAACACAGTACAGAAAGTTAGATGCACCTGTTGCCATGTCCATATATTTCAACGTGGGTTCTAGGTATCCGAATTCAGATCCTCTTGGTTATGCAGCATGAACTTCTAATCTGTTAACGTTCTTAACTAACATAATAGATATTGATGGCTGATTATATTAATAACTCATTTTCTAAGTATTGGTAATAATACAATTTTTAAAAGGTTTTTCCTTCCAGCAGTTTATTTTCTCCCAACTGTTTTGGCCCTTGTCTTTCATGTCATAGCTTTCTCAAAATGTCACATGAAATAACTGTTGTCACTCATATTTAAAAATGAATGGTCAAAGCTGAGATTGATGGTATACATCCTTAATCCCAGAACTAGAGAAGCAGAAGCAGATGGATCTCTGTGAATTTGAGGCCAGCCTGGTCTATGTGGTGAGTTCCAGGACAGTCAGGGATACCAGGTGAGACCTTGTCACAAAAACAAAACAAAAAAAAAAGAGAAACAAATCCAAAAACCAAAATAACAACAAAAACTAAACTAGCCAAACAACAACAAAAGCAAATGGTCAAAGACTAACATATGAGGCTGGAAAAATGGCTTAATGGTTAAAAGCATACCACTGCTCTTCCAGAGAGAACAGCCAAGTTATGAATCTGATGCCTCTATCTTCCTGGAAGACCAACAATCATGACCACATCTCTCTCCCCCCACCAGACACACACACACACACACACACACACACACACACACAGGGGGAGGACAGGGACAGGAACAGACAGGCAGACAGAGAGACAGAGACAGGCACAGAAACAAACACTTTAAATCTGTTTTTAAAGGACTAACACAAAGCTTTGCTGAAGGGGGATCTTGCTGGCTTGTTTTCATGGGTAACACCTAATATAAGGACCTAGGACTTCTTGGACTACTGAAATAGCCCAGAGAACTATCATCTTCCAACTTCCAGAGCCAGTTGTAAAGGTTTGGTTGTTAATTAGACCTGGAAAAGAGAGGGCAGAGAAAGGGTTGGGAAATATTATTCTCATCCATTTGCTCATCTTATTTTTAGTATTGCACCATAAGACAGAGAGGGGAAGGACAGATAAAAAAGATTAATAGAGGAGTGAGTATGATCAAAGTATATTATGTACATATGTAAAAATGCCATAATGAAACTCCTTTGTACAATAAATATACCTCAATAGAATTTTTCTCAATATAATATTTAGAAATTAATTTGCTTCCTCCTACACTGTGGCTTGAATGGATGAGCTAGCAGATCTGGCATGGTATGTGGCTCATATTGCAGAAGTTTCCTCCTGCCTCTGCCTTCTGAGTGCTGGGATTCAAGGCATTCATCACCACTGCCAAGCTTTGTGTGTGTTTTTTAAAAGAGGGAGAAAGAACATAAATTTGGATAGGTAAGGAGATAAGGAGGATCTGAGAGGAGTTGGAGGATGAGAAAATATGATAAAAATATATTGTATGACAAAAAAATCCCCTAATAAAAAGGAAAAATATTTTCTTCAAACTGAAAAATGAAATTTTGGGACAGGAAGATAGCTTAGCAACTGCTTGCCTTTCAAGCAGGAGGACCTGAGTTTAATCGACAGGACCCACATAAATAAAATCCAGGTATGGTGATATGAATTTATAATCCCAGTACTTGGGAAATGGAGACACATAAAAGCCTGAGGACATC
>JAJTUV010003987.1:0-30566 GCA_021653895.1 Mastomys natalensis | reverse complement strand
ACATCTGTTCCAGTCCAAAAAAAAGGGACCTAGTTTCATGGGGCCAACTATTATTGGGAGGAGATGAAAAAACAGGGCACATAAGACCTTTTACCTCCTCCTCTTTCATTCCATGTAGTCAATTTTTGCAATGCCAAACCCCAAAGAGAAAGGCAAACCCCGGGGGTATGTAGCCCACAGCTCTTCCCCACTGCTGGGGCCTGGGAAGGGCACAAGGCCCCCCCCCGGGGTTTCCCTGTTTAGGAGGCTAGAGTTCTGTGAGGCATGGGGTGTTAGTGAGAGAGATCACATGCACGTCCCAAAAAGCAGTGTACCGAGGTGCCCAGAAAGAGGAAAAGGGGGTCAGCAAAATGGCTGCACTGGTAGAGCATGCAACCCCCGCCTGTAACATACGGACCCAGACAACAATTTCCAGATGCACACATAGTGAAAGGAGCTGAAGGCAGTCACGCCTCCCAGGCACCACTGTAGTCTAGCCTGGCCAAGAGTCCACCTACAACAGGAATTACTACTCACAGCTAGTCAGGGCCAACATCGGCAGAAACTGAGACAGAAGACAGCAGGGACACTGGCTCCTGTGAGCCCATTCCAAGGCACTCCACAAAAGCAAAAAGCCACTCTCATCAGCGTTGCTGACAGTAGCCCTCAACATTTCTTCCTCCTAGTGGAGGAGGGAACTACAGTCTAAGTTGTTGGCTGATCTGAGTCCTAGGGACTGTATGAGTTCCCTCCCCTTCAAGGTCATCCTGACTTCCATCAAGACCCCAGAACTCAGACTCAGCTAAGCAGGGAGCTTCAGTGAGGATCCAGGAAACTGTAGCCTGGAAGCCTCTGGCCTGCATTAAAAAAGTCACACTGTGTTGATGGCCGTGAGCAACTCTGGCCTCTTGATCCCGCGTCCTTCCTCATAGCTATGCTTCTACAGCTGCTCGGGTTAGCTTGCGGTGCATATATTGAAGATGATGATCCCTACCTACTTAAAAAGATGCTCTTTAATGTCATCAGTAGACAGGACTGGAGAAGATTAACAGCTAGGACATTTGATGTAAGCATTCTCCCCCCTCACAATCTGCTGAAGTTTGGGGGTTTCTTAGCTCAACAACTATCTATTAAGTCCTTTTGTTCCTTCTATAACACTAGGTATGGTGGATACACAAATGAATAGCATGTTACTGCGGGCTCCTTAAGTAGGGGCTTCTGGTCTAAGGAGGGAGCCAGTCCACAAACAGAGATTATACAGATGCAACTGGAGAGACAGGCTGAGGCAGAAGGATCATGAGTCTGAGAATAGCTTGGGCTGTATAGCATGACCCTGTCTATAACCCGAAAAAAAAAAAAAAAAGAGCAAAAGCAAAGAAACATTTTGGGGATAGTAATGGGGTCTGTTCAAAGTACCACATGTTCAGAGAGCTTCAAAAGATGCCACCAGAGGCGTGAGTAAGACCTGAGTCACAGGAAATGCAGCCGGGTGGAAGCCGGGGTGGTAACTGCTGAGTTCATCAGCTCTCAGACCCCCACTTTTCACATCTCTAAATAAGTATGTGTCACACAGTTGTTGCCAGATAGGTGGGTAATCACAGCCAGTCACCACTGCCTGACATCACCAGGCAGGTGTCAGCATCCAGATATGCAGGTGGGTGTCCAGGGGCTGGGGAGAAAATGCCAAAAACAGCAGCGGGGACCCTTTCTGCAGGAGGCTGGGGAGATGGCTCAGTGGGTAAAATAAGCCTGAGGATATCAGAGTGTGGGTCCAGGAACCCGCATAAAAGCCCAGTGGGCATAGTGGCCCTCCCATAATCCCAGTATACAGGAGACAGAGACAAGGACTCACCAGTGCAAGCTGACTACCCAGATTAGCAGAAATAGGGAGCCCTGGGGTAAGCCAGAGACCGTACTTTAACACATAAGGTAGAGGTGATCAAGGAAGACACCAGCATCAACTGTGGGCCTTCACACGTATGTGTACACACACATGTACACTCAACACATTTGAATACACATACACTTGCAATAAGAAAAGAAGAAAGCTGTATCGTGGATATATCTGTTAGCAGAGAGGGTGAGACTGTGTGGAAAACCAGACAGGAAACTGATGTAAGTCAGACTTGGTGATACAGGCCTGCATCCCTAGTCCTTGGTGGCAAGGGCAGGAGGAACTTGTCTCAAACAAAACAAAAGATGAAGGTTATCTGAAGTGTGGTGATTTGAGTGAGAATGTCCCACAGGCTCCGGTGTTTGAATACTTTGTCCCCAGTTGGTGGCGCTGTTTGTGAAGGTTTCAGAGGTCTGGCCTTGCTACAGGAAGTATGTCACATTGAGATTTCTAACCACACACCATTCCCAGTTCACTCTCTGCTTCCTGCTGTATTGAGCTCCCAGCTCCTGCCGTTATGCCTGCCAGTTCTCACACTCTTCCACCTACCATGATGGGTCATGGACCCTCACCTTCTGAAACTGTAAACCTAGGTAAATTCCTTCTTCTCCAAGTTGTCATGGTATTCCATCACAGCAAAGTGACTTATACATGCACTAGTGGTGATACTGTACAACCTTCAAGTAAACTAAAAACCTGGAGCTACACACTGTGAAAGGGCCCATCTTATCCCATCATTATAACCTAAAAGATTAGAAATGTTCTGGAAAGAACTAGTGCTGCTGGCTGCACAGCAATATAGATGTCATTAATGTGTATACATTTTAAATGGTTAAAATTAAAGTCTGTATTCTTTGTGTTATATATGTTACAGTAAAAATGCAGGGAAGCAATGTCACCACAGGGCTCCCCCATTTACTTGCAAAGCCGTGTGCTGACTTCATTCTTTGTTTCAAGACTCCTGTAGAAGTGACATGTATTTCTAAGGATCCTCATATGCCTCACCCCAGGGGACCTGAGAGTTGAAGTGCATCAGAGCTAACTTCTCAAGGTGGCAACAAGAGAGATAAAACACAGACATTTGCCAGTACAAAACCCTGAAGTTCGGAATTGGCCACCATTGCACAGACCAAACAAACCCATTATCTTGACAGAGGACTCCTCAATAGGTGTTGAAGACAAAGCATCTGGGCCTCAGAAGACACCCGTCTCATCTCACATGACAGCAGGTCACTCACATGACAGCAGATCACTGTCTTGGCGGTTAGGAGCATTGGCTAGTCTTTCAGGGGATCCACGAGTTGGTTTACAACCATCTGTAACTCCAGTCCCAGAGGATTGGGTGCCCTTTTCTGACCTCCTCAGAGACCAGACATGCTTGTAGTTCACAAACATATATGTAAACAAAACATTCATAGACATAAAAAAATTTTTTTTTAAGTTTTTAAAAAGATTAAAAACCTGATGCAGGTACAAGAACAATAGCATCAAAGCACAGGCTGCCCCGACTGCGTCCACATCCTCTGTCTGGAAGAGAAATACCTCCTGTTGGCCGTTCCTCCTCAGGAGGCCATGTGCAGAGCCCACCTAGTACACACTCTTAGATCTGAGCAGAAATGGTTTGTTTGGTTGAGACTATATCGAATGTAGCCCCATTTGGTCTAGAACTCAATACGTACATGAAGATGACCTGGATCTGCTGATCTTCTTACCTCCACTTCCCAAGTGCTGGGATCACAGGTATCCAAGTCGATTTCTGTCATCTACCAACGTGAAAACCACTGGTCTTTCTATCCAGCTTGCACAACCACCTACCACTGGGAGCACTCTACCAACGTAACCCCAGGCTAGCCTGGAACTAGTGATCTTCCTGATTCCGTTTGCCAAATGCCGGGATAATCAGCATGTACTTCCATACCTGGCTAAGGATGAAAACTTTTTTCAGTGATGCTGGGATGGACCCTAGCATGCTAGCTAGCACTCTGCTACAACTTCAACCAATGATAACTCTTTAAACAAATACTTTCATTAGATCAGAGTTCTCTGGGTAAAGTCATCTTTGGGAATAGGTCAGGACTAAGAATGGAGGTCAGAGACTTCACTTAGTTTGAACCCTAAATTCTGTGATCACACAGGGCAGAGGCCTCCGTGATGAACCTCACGAAAGTCACTGAATAGCCATTCACACTCTAGAAATTGCCCAGGTGCAAGCAAGACTGTGAGCTTCTTGCTACTGCACTTCAAACACAGCACTCTGGGCTCTGGTGAAAACTGTATGTAGGTCAGTTCAATCCAGTCAAGTTGTGATTTGAGGACAACGTTTTCATGATCACATGTTACCTTTTAGTCATATATCCCTAAAAAGTATCTTCCAGTAAACATTTTCACACTTCAAGATGAGCCCCATCTTTATTCTGAGACCAAAAATAACCACCGAACACATGCAGGCTGCCTCCAGACATTGGGCCCCAAACAGGCCCAGTGCACATCCCACCTTTAGGGGGAAGAGGCTGGTGACGCTTTCCAAGCAAGAAACATCAAATACAGAAGGTCTGAGGGCACTGAGGGCAGAATGTGTAATAATTAAGAGCTGAGGTTTTGGTCTCTCAGGGACCCAGTGTCAGCCCTGTCATTCTGCAGGACTTTGTTGGCAGTGCGTGGAGAACAGACACCACTCACAATAGGAACAGACATCACTCACTACCTTTAAAATTGTTTTTATTTTCATTTATTATCATTGTGTGTACGAGTGTGAGTGGAGACTGGGGACAACTTGGAGGAGTTGGCACTTTCCTTACACCTTGTTTGAGAGCATAGGCGTGGTAATGAGAAGAGAACCTCACATCTGGCTTTGCAAGTGGATTCTGGGAATTGATGTCAGGTCATCAGGCATGTGTGGGTGGATTGGTTTTGTTTGTTTTACTCACTGAGCCTTCTCACCAGCCCCTACAATTTGGAGCATAACTAAGAGAAATTGCCTAAGCACAGTGTACAGCGTTGCAAACAGAGTAAGATCGTCATGGATGGTTCAAACTGAGTGGTATTCAAACAGGCTTCTCTCTATCGCCACAGCTAGTGGAGCTAGGGTACAGATTAAGCAATATTTTTCAGCGTTTTGAAAACAATCTCCATAAAAAAAATAATTTTATGTTGCAGTCAAGTATCAATAAACAGATATGTATGTATGTACCTTAGGCATGGAGAGATGGCTCCCTGGTCACGAGAACATACTGTTCTTGCAGAAGGACTGTGTTTGGCTCTCAGTACCCAATGGCAGTTTACAACCACTTAAACTTTGTTTCCACACATACACAATTAAAAATAAAAATAAATCTTAAAAACAGATATGTACCAAAAGAAAAAGTAGTTTTACCAAATAATTATTGTTATTATATCTTTGTTTCATTTATTATTTACATATTCTTGAAAGTTCCCAAACCTACAAAATATTTATAGGAATACAAAATGCCATTTACCTAGCAAGGCAGCTCAGCTGCAGTCACTGTTATTCTACACGGGTTAATTCTGGTGGAGGGTCATTCTGCACATTACAAACTATTCAGAAGTTGTCCTGGCCTCTATCCAAAGACACAACTGGTAAACTTACACAATACCAGTTGTTACAAGCAAAACTGTCTCCAGAGGTTACCAAGTATCGCTGGTAGGTAAAAATCAACCCCTGTTGAGAAGCAAGGACCCAAAACCACTGATAGGTACTGTCTTTTTTTTTTTTTTTTTTAGGTTTTTCGAGACAGGGTTTCTCTGTGTAGACTGGGCTATCCTGGAACTCACTCTGTAGACCAGGCTGGCCTCAAACTCAGAAATCCGCCTGCCTATGCCTCCCAAGTGCTGGGATTAAAGGTGTGCACCACCACCGCCCGGCGATAGGTACTGTCTTAGTCACTGGTCTATTGTTGTGAAGAGACCCATGATCAAGTCAACTCTTATAAAGGAAAGAATGTAACTGGGGCTTGCTTACAGTTTCAGAGGTTTAGTCCATTACTATCATGGCTGGAGCACAGCAGCAGGCATGGCAGCCATGATGCTAGAGAAACAGCTGAGAGCTACATAGGAATCTTTGGACAGAGGGAGGGGCAGAGACTGAGCCAGGCATGAGCTTTTTGAAACCTCAAGCCCAGCCCCAGAGACACATATCCTCCAAAGAAGCCATATCTTCTAATTCTTCCATTCCTAACAAAAAGTTCCACTCCCTAGTGACTAAGCATTCAGACATAGAAGCCATTGGAGGCCATTCTTATTTAAACCAACACATTTACCACCTGACCAGCCAGGCGACTTCTTACCTTCAGTAAACACTCAGTGTTTGAACTGAGGAAACAAGTTACTGACACACTTGCCACTAAAATAGTTTACCATGCATTCTTCAAATAAGGACGATGCCTCCAGACGTGGTGGTTACACCTCTATAACCCTGCACTTGGGAAACTAAGAAAAATCACTGCTAGTTCAAGACCATCCTATACTTACTACACAGGGAGTTCCAGGCCAGCTTGAGTTACAGTAGGGAGATCCTCCTGTCTTTGGGGAAGCAAAACAAAACAAAACAACACAATCCTAACTCTTATAAAACCATAATGCCATTACTATACCTAAGATTTAACATTGACTCAGTAATCTTTTCTCCTCTGTTGTTTGCAACCTACTAAATTTCGGGCCCCACTTAAATATCGTGGCCTGTAGACTCTCATTAGAGAAGCTGGGTTACTAAAGGCCAGCTCTTCTCCCCTGGAGATACTTAAAAGCTGAAGGCTCACCCATCCCTGAAGCAGGAGCACACACAGGAAATCACCAAGCCCAATGGACATTTACAGGAGACTACCCAACACACCCTGCTCTTTTTTCCTCCTGTCCTCCCCACCACACAGAGCCCCCACCCCTGGGTGGCACTGGGAACATACGAGCCAGCTTGCCCCACCCTTCAAGGGACCTAGCAGTTCCAGGCGCCAGCAAGCCCCTCTCGGTGTGTGCCCTGGCCTGTCTGTGCGGAGCTGGTGGGGCCCACAGACAGCTGGGTGCACAGTGGCCTGACCACATCACAAGCCCAGGCCTGGGTGCAGGCTGTGGCAGGCTGCCCACCCTTCCCTGTTTTTCTTTCCTTACCTACACTGGCCCCAGCAAAGCAGTTACAAGTTGGTCCGGAAACTGCCAACAGACTGGGGCTGAGAAACATGAAAGTCTGTGAGTCAGCAGCTGCTTTGATTCCCCTGGCCTTATAAACCTGGCCTTTGAATCTAGCATCAGGATCTAAAAAGCAGAGAAAGCTGAAACCAGAGCTACCAAAAATGAAGAGGGAGGTTGCTGACAGAGTCCCATGGCCAACCCCACCTCACGCCAGGTGCCCTAGAAAGGGCAGCGAGGGCCAGCGAGGGCCAACAAGGCAAGGGAGGGCCTTCAGGCTACTCCCACCCAGGAAAATGTCCCTTGCCTCTGTCCCTGACTTTTTCTTCTTATAATGGCTTAAAAGCAGCATAGATGCCGGGCAGTAGTGGCGCATGCCTTTAATCCCAGCACTTGGGAGGCAGAGGCAGGCGGATTTCTGAGTTCGAGGCCAGCCTGGTCTACAGAGTGAGTTCCAGGACAGCCCAAGCTACACAGAGAAACCCTGTCTCGGAAAAAAAAAAAAAAAAGCAGCATAGACCAGGCTTTCCAGAAGTCAGGAGTTTTTCCAACGGGAAGGCCAGAAACAGGAAAACTTGATGGACTCCATGTTTGAGGAACAGATATAAAAAGCCCGGGAGAGACCTCCATGGACTAGGTTCTGTTTGGGAAGCAGGCACTGTAACAAAAGCAGTGAACCCTAGAGCCCAGAATCCTGCTGATCTGTGCGCAGTCCAAGGGAGTGAGGACAAAGGAGAGGAAGACATTTCCAAAGGTGTGACTGTGAAGGGAAGCAGCTGGTGAGAGTGACAGCAACATTTCCTGACCGGAACTGCTTCCCCTGCTGTTATTTCCAGGATAACTTCAAGGCTGTTGCCTCCTCTAAGTTTTCTGTCTTCTGCACTGAACAGCCGGGAGAGTCGAGCCTTGTCTATATTGCTTGTTGTGCCCTGACTTCTGAGGGCAATACCAACAACAGTAGAGGAGCGCTCACAATCTGGTCCATGAGCAAAGAAACACAATGTCTCAGTCTGCTCAAGCTGCATAACAAAGTATCATATGGAGGGGTGGAGCCACTGTTGAGGTTTTGGTCTGTTGCTATGTAAATACTGGTCCCCAAGGTCAGGTTGCCCCAGGGAGGAGGAAATCCGAAAGCACAGCAAATGATGCTATGTTACCTTAAACTCCAAGTTATCCTGCTTGGCCAATAAAGATGCCTATGCCCTGCAGCTGGGCAGAAAAGAGGTAGGCAGGGCTTTGGTTCCAGGGCTTGGGGTCTGAGGCAGGACAACTAGAAAAGCTAGAAGAGGGGAGGAGAGGGGAGAGGACTGGAGGGAAGGGGAGGCAACACCATGTGGTAGGTAAATTATGAAAACTGGCCTGTTGGAGGAAGAGGCCCAAGTAGAACATAGCAAGTTGTATCATGGGGTTAC
Source organism: Mastomys natalensis (assembly GCA_021653895.1). NCBI lineage: Eukaryota > Metazoa > Chordata > Mammalia > Rodentia > Muridae > Mastomys > Mastomys natalensis. The sequence continues at coordinate 22,142 of JAJTUV010003987.1, read as the reverse complement.
TGACTGGGAAGTGGACAAAATAGCATAGAGGGTAGACATCTGCCCAGCTCTACTGCTTTTAAGGCTTATTATAAATATAAAGGTTTCGTGTCTTTTATTTGGGAACTGAATGATCCGAGGTGGGGTAGAAACCCCCAATTGATGATTACCACAAGTGCCAGTCCACAGCAAGTGACTTTTCTTCAACTACAGTCTGCAGACTTAATAGAGGGAAAACCAAGCTCATAACTGTAGTTTATTCTTAAGTGGCTCCCAGAGGCTCATGTGACAAAGGGTAGTGTTCACAGGGTTCTCTTAAGAGAGGGAGACTTTGGGAGGCAGGGCCTAGTGGGAGAGTTGGGGTCACTGGAGGTGTCCCCTTAAAGGGGACTGTGGGACTCTGGTCCTTTCCCTTTGGCATCTCAGGTATTCCGTGAGTGGTTTTACAACTCCAGGGTTCCCAACATGATGTGCTGCTGCCTAACCAACTGCCTAAAAGCTACAGGGCCAGACAGGGATAAACCAGAACCTCTGAGACAGGAAAAGCAGAGCTCTCTCCAGGCTGGTTATCTGGGGACTTGTCTCTGAAGCATGAAAGTGGCTTTGCTTGCATTGGCTTAATTCAACAAAGTCAACAGAAACTTTCTCAGTCTTTCTTAGGATTCTTCTCTTTCTATCCCTGCTCCCAATTTGTTTGCTCTGATGGGGTTTTGCTATGTAGCCCAGGATGGTTTTATTTAAACTCTGATCCTCCTGCCTTAGCTTCCTGAGATCTAAAATTATAGTTGTGCACCTCCACAGGCAGCTGCACCTTCCTTTTGACTTTTTTTTTTTTTTTTTTAAGACAGAGTTTCTCTGTGTAGCCCTGGATGTCTTGAAACTTGCTCTGTAGACCAAGCTACTCAGAGATCCACCTGCCTGTGCCTCCCAAGTGCCTGGACCAAAGGCATGTGCCACCACACCTGGCTGTTTTGTTTGTTTGTTTGCTTGCTTTTGCTTGTTTTGTTTGTTTTTTCTGCTTTGGAGGTTTTTCTTTCTTGTTGCTTTTTAAGAGTAGAATATAATTACATCAATTATCTTTTATTTTCTTTCCTCATTCTAACCCCTCTCATATACTCCTCCTTGCTCTCTTTCAAATTCATGACATCTTTATTCATTAATTGTGTGTGTGTTCCTAAATAAAACCTGTTTTGTCTATATAATGTTACTTGTATTTATATTTTCAGGGCTGACCCTTTAGTGCTGGATAACCAGCTGGTCTGCTCTTCATTGGGAAAGACTGTTTCTCCCACTCTCAGTTTTCCTTAGTTGTCTTGCTCTTTCTTTTAAAAGCACCTCAAACTGAGCTCCAGCCTGTTCAGAAGAGATTCTCATGTGTCTTCAGCATCCATACAATCCTTCCTCACCCACAGAGATGAGCCCTAAGCACCTAGGGAGACTGCAAATACTTCTCCAGAAGCAATAGGATATTGATACCAACCCTTTACATTTAGAATGTCAAGCTGCAGTTTAAAGAGATTAATTAAGTACTTAATTTTAGGACACAGAAAGATGAAGTAATTCAAATAGGGTCACGAGGAACTTGGCCAGATCTCTCCAAACTGATACCAGACATAGGCATTGCTTCTAGAGAAACTGCCTGCATATGTTAAAAATGAACATAAAAGGAAAGAACGTATGTCCAAAAGAGAGCCACAGACCTCAGAGTGCTCCCTGAGAGAGCCACAGATCTGAGAACGCTCCCTAAGATTGACATAGATCTCATAGTGCTCCTGAGAGAGCCAAAGACCCCCATAGTGCTTCCAGAGAGAGAGAGACCACCAGAGACCCTCCAGTACTTCACAAGAGAGCTTCAGACCCCAAAATGATCTAAGAGAGAGCTGCAGAGCTCAGAGTGCTCCACAAGAAAAGCAGAGCCCACGGTGTTCCAAGTACTCTTGATATGTGAGAGTGGAAGCATTTGGGGTGCTTGGGAGCAGACACCTTGCCAGTCTCATTCCCATGGCCCCTCTCAGCTGTGGTTCCTCAGCTTGGATTCACTCTCTGTCATGTAAGTGTACAAGTGCTGATGTATCACCAAGACGCCAAGTCTCCAACATCAGAGGAAACTGTATAGGCTTCCTTCTCCTGAAGTTTGCAAACATCAGGAAAGCAAGCACGGCACAAGCACATGCATGCATGTACACACATTTTGCTCCCTCATCTCCATACCTGCCCTCACCCCCAGCAGCTCCCCAAACTCAGCTTAGAAAGATGGTAGCTGTGATGTCACTTCCAAACAGGGGTTCTCTGAAGGTATAGAGACATCCCCCAAGCATCTTACCCTGCTAGATATGATGGAGAAGGGCACCCTATGCTATGTCTAGCTAGATGATAGATAGATATAGATGATAGGCAGGCAGGCAGGCAATTGGCTGTAATCCCAGCACTCAAGAGGCTGAGGCAGGAAGATCATGAGTTCAAGGCCAACCTCAGTTATATATCAAGACCTTGTCTTAAGAAGAAAGAAGAGGAGAAGGAGGAAAGAAAGAAAGAAAGAAAGAAAGAGAGAGAGAGAGAGAAAGAAAGAAAGAAAGAGCTGGGCAGTGGTGGCACATGCCTTTAATCCCAGCACTTGGGAGGCAGAGGCAGGCAGATTTCTGAGTTCAAGGCCAGCCTGGTATACAGAGTGAGTTCCAGGACAGCCAGGGCTATACAGAGAAACCCTGTCTCAAAAAACCAAAAAAAAAAAAAAAAGAAAGAAAGAAAAAAAAAGGAGGGAGGGAGGGAAGAGACACATGATTAGGGCTAGTGTCCTACAATTCAATGTGACTTGACAAGCATGTTTAGAGTCCAGAGTAGCTCGGGTCCTGGAACTCTGATTAGGTGCATCATGAGAATGAAGAAACAACAGGGACACATACAGAAAAGCTGGAGTCTGGTGGACTGTGCTTGCTCTGACAGAGCCAAACCAACTACACAACAACCCAGTGAAGCAACTTCACGATGTTCAGCACTTAGGAAGAGTTAGGTAGTAGCAGTGGGAGGTGTCTGTGGGTGAGCAGCCAGGCTCAGGCTGTAAACAGTCATGTGGAGGAAGCTGCTAGTTTTTGTGCATACTGGTCGGTCGGTTGTCCTTGCACACTGTCAGCCTTCACACTCAGACCAGAGGCGGCATTGGCATCCTTCTGAACCTCCCCCTGATGAAGGCTTTGCCAAGTTGCCATGGTTCTAAGCTCTGGGCTCCTTGATGTGGCATTCTCTCTGTACTACAGCCACTCGTTATACACCCTCTCAGGGCATCTTTGGCTACCCTACAGCATGTGTGGAGTGGGTTTGCCCATCCAATGCTTCACTCATTAAAAACAGAAACAGAGATCATGGATTACACCTGTAATCCTAGCATTTGAGATGCTAAGGCAGGAGAATTGCCATGAGTTTCAAGTCAACCTGGGCTACAAAGTCAGACCTTCTGTCTTAATAAATAAGCCAGCAAGTAAGTAAATAAACCAAAGCAGGCCGGCCATTGGCCCAGGGAATTCCTGGCAGACCAGGGTAGGTCCACACAGCAGGTTTTCATCTAACAAGTGGTCTCAAAGGCTCAAGGAGAGGCTGGGAGTTGGCAGGTGTCTTTCTCCTGAAATACATCCAAGCCTGAAGCCAACCTCAGAATGCACACATAAAGTTCCAGAGACAGAGAGAGACAGAAAGAGAGAGAGAGAGAGAGAGAGAGAGAGAGAGAGAGAGAGGATGAATGTTGCTGCCTGCGCCTAAATCCTGTGATGTCATGATCTGTGTCACTCACTGTAACCTACAGCTTCTTTATTTGCTATGAGCCACCCACATCACAAAGACCACAAGTGCCCAAGGCTCTATGACCAGCATTTCACTGTGGGAGATCCAGGAGTGAAGCCAAATGACAGCAGCAGGTGGCTTGGTGCTCAGGCCATAAAGGCAGGGGTGAGCCCGTCAGTCTGCAGACCTCAGTCTAAGAAGCACATAGGACAGGCATAGTGCTTTCTGTAATGGAGACTGACAGGCTTTTGCCTCCAGACTCAAGATCCAAGACCCTTCAAAGGTAAAAGTACTTCCTGTAAGAGAGCTAGGTGAAGCACCTCTCCCCTGAGCAATTCAGGGTAACGATAGCCCCTTCTTTATGAATGATCGGTGCTGGCTTCCAGATGTATCCAGATGTATCCATCCACTGATCCCACTGCAGTTCAGGGAACCAGGAGCCAGGTGACCCCTTGTTTCTTTTCCTTTTAATAGCTTGTTACCCTACTCTCATCTGAAGCAGTTTCACTATGTAACCCAGGCTGGCTTTGAACTCATGATCCTCCCTCACCTCCTGTCTGAGTCAGGGTCTCACAGATCTCAGGCTGGCCTCAAACCTCATAGCCATAGGAGGATGACCTTGGATTTCTGATCCTCCTTCTTTCACCCCAGTACTGGATCACAGGTGTGCACCATCACACCCAGTTTATACACAGCTGGGAATCAAAACCAGGGCTTTGTGCGGTAGACAAGCAAGCATTCTTCCAGTCCCAACCCCAGGCTCTCCCCCATTTTCTTAATCTGCCATCCAAGGGTACACAATTGCCATCATTGAAAAGACATATTTTTCAAAAGAGTTTCTTCACAAATTACCTATGTGTGGATCCCAGAAGCGTACCCTCCCAAACACAAGACTTGGGTTACTTATAGGCCCAAGGTGTGGGCCAAGTGACTCAAGGCTTTGGTGAGATGAGTCTAGAATGTTTCCTTATGTTCCCCCTCAAGGGTTTTTTTTTTAATCACATCATAATTTACTTATTTACACAGAGGTTATAAACACAAAAAGGCAGGATGTGGGGAAGGGAATGACACCGGAGCATAGATGTTCAGGGGGAGTACAGATACGTAGATACTACTGTCTCTACACAGGCACCATATCCCTGCTTCCCCTATTTCCAGTATTGCCCAGTAATAAGACTTAACTATAAACATGCTGAATTATTGACAGTCAAGATGCTAGTGGTTTCAATGAGCCCATTCCAGCTACTGGAGGTTGGGGGGACTGAGGCGACAGGATCCCAGGTTCAACACTAGCCTAGTCAACTTTAATGAGGTCTTGTCCCAAAACAAGGACAGTTTGCCTGCATGTACAGGACCTTGGGTTCAAGCCTTAATACCAGATCTAAAACACAAAACAAGCCCAACACTTTCCTACAACTCCATTCTGAAGTTGAATATGAGAATAATTCTCCAATCAATACTTGGATTGGGGGGCTGGAGAAGTTTTATTGAGCAGTTGTTCTATAAAAAAAGGGGGGGTAGATTGGAAAGGAGTTTGGGGTCTGTCTTAGTTTGGGTTTCCATTGCTGTGAGGAGACACCATGACCAAGGCAACTCTTATAAAGGACACCACCGCCCAGCAAGGCCACACTTCTTAATAATACCAATCCCTAGGGCCAAGCACTGAAACACATAAGTGTGTGGGGGCCAAACCTATTCAAACCACCACAGGGTCCCAATGGGAAGCCCCAGATGCACAAAGAAAAGGACATTCTGTCTTTATGCTAGAATCCATCTTTATTATATGTCCTGATTTATAGACATTTCTGTGTATAAAAAGGCATTATCGTAGAGAGAGGTGAGTAGGGAGGAAGAGTGGATGAGGAGGGCACGAGAGAGGAACAAGAGAGCATAGCAGGGGTGAAGATGATCACAACACATTATATAAACCAGCTGGGGTTGCACACATCTTAAATCCCAGCACTCAGGAAGCAGAGGCAAGGAGATCTCCGTGAGTTCAAGGCCAGCCTAGTCTACAAGACACCCAGGGATATGTAATAGAGAAACCCTGCCTCAAAACAAAACAAAACCCATCATATACATGTGTGAAAACATAATAAAACTTCTGGCCAGGCAGTGGTGGTACACAGCTTTAATCCTAGAAGTCAGGAGGCAGAGGCAGGTGGATCTTCTGGGTTGGAGGCCAGCCTGGTCTACACATCAAGCTTCAGAAGAGCCAGGGCTACACAGAGAAATCCTATCTCAAACCCCCTCCCCCTAAAAAGCCTTATTGGGTATGGGTATAAGTACTGTGCTAATAAAAATACTCAAGGAAGAGAAGAAAGTGTTGGGTTTCTCTGGACATAACTAGGGTTTCGCAGATTGGCCACTTGTTGTTGTTGCCTTTTAGAGTCTTCTATGTTTCCTGTGTTGTCTGGAACTCCTTATGTATTCAAGGATAACCTTGAATAATCGCTGCTACCACCACTACCACCATCACCACCATCACCGCCTCCCCAGTGCTAGGGTTTCCAGTCAGGGTGGTGCTGGCATTGAACCCAGGGCCTCACACATGCTGAGGGCACTAACCACCTGAGCCACATCCCCCACTCCCAGAACAAAACCTGCCAGACAACATTTGTTGTTGCCGATTCCAGGTGACTGCCCTACCATCAGCTCCCCACTCTCCCAGCATCCATGAAGCTCCCCATACTGGTTTCCCATCCTCCAAAGGAAAATCTCTGAGCTCTTGAAAATGAAATGAAATTAAAATAAGATATAATTACTCACAGTTGCAACAATAACCACAGGGTTAGTCGCTATAAATGTTGCAACACGTTATCGGTCAGCTTCTGATCTACCACATGAAACATTTTTTTTTTTAATTCAAGCCCTTTTCCTTACTTCTACCAAAGGCATAAGCATTTCAACCACCATTTCCGAAAGACAAGAAAGAGACACTTTGCAGCAACCAAATACAAAGGGAGATTAGTTACTGCATTGCTATCTTTGAGGCATGGGGAAATGGACCTTTTGTTTATTTGAATGTTAGTTTTAATTCACTTTCCTTGACTAGAATGACTTAGCCATTAGTTAGACTCTCTGTGCTTCAGATGTGAGCATACATGTGTAAGCATGCATGTGCGAGCATGCATGTGCGGGCATGCATGTGTGAGTATGCATGTATGAGCATGCCGGATTTCAAAACACATAAAACAGAGGTTGCTGAAGGATTTCCTCAGTCCAGGCAAACTGAATTCTCAAACTGCAATCCCTTGCTCAGACTGCACACGTTTTCATGAGTATCTGTCCCTCCCTTCTCACTGGAGACTCTCCCAGTAAGTGTTTTATCAGGGAACAGTGGAAACTACCTCCAGCAGGAGAGAGAGACAGAGGCAGAAATATTGAAAGAGAGAAAATGCATATGTTCCCCAACAAACCCAAACTGAAGCCTGTGTTGGTACAAGAGTCGCCTCTCTTCTAGAAACTTCTGAAATGTTCTGTCTTGCAGAATTAGCTATGCATCTCTTATTTTAAGATTCCTTCCAGAGAAAGGAATATCACTCTCTTCAGTGATATGCTCACTGGCAAGTTACACTCAGTTAGAAGCAGAGGTGAGATGGCTCATCTGGCCAATGTACTTGCTGCCAAGCCCAAGAAGCTGAGTTTAAGACTCAGGACTGGAATGACAGAAAGAGAGAACTGAGTCCTGAAAGTCGTCCTCTGACCTCCACATAAAAGCTGTGGCCCGTGTGCCCCCCCCCATGATTGCACACAAAATAAACAAAAATTATTTAAAAAAAAAAAAAAAAGGTCTCAGTGGGCCTCACACACACTAACACAGAGATGAAACAGGAGAGGGCTTGTTGGAAAGGGGAAGGCGGTTCAGCAGGAGAAGAAGGGGTAAGAGAGGGGGCTAGAAAGCAGTGGATTTGATCAAAATACATTATATATGTGTACATGAAGCTGCCAAAGAAAACTATCTTAAAAAAGAAAAGAGCCCTCCTGGTGGACTGCTGGCTCAGTGATACAGTGCTTCTGATAGTAAGGCCATGGCCTGATACCCTGTACGACTGGAAGGAAGGGGAGGAGGAGAGGAGAGGGGGGAGGAGGAGGGAGAGGTGGCAGAGGGGAAGGAAGGAGATGAGAACGGATGTGCCTGGACTTGGCCAATAGAATAGATCATTTCTGGGTTCGTCAGCTTGCGTTTGATGACTGTGGACTGAAAAGACCCTGGAATCTTGAGGGGACTTCTGTCCCCAAGGAAGACCTAATCCAAACCAGGGATTCTTGCTCTTGGCCCTGTCTAACAGCACACAGAAACCTTGGAGTGTATGGGGGATGGGTGCAAAGAGCTCAAAAATCCACTTTTCTCTTCTCCTTTGATTTTTTTTTTTTTTTTTGAAAATCAAAAAAGGAAAAAGAAAACAAACAAACAACTCTTCTTGCATTTTTAAAGCCTTAGACCTTTCCACGAGGAACACGAAGCTGTGAAAAGATGTTCCTGCTGAGGTAGAACACACCTCTAATCATAGCCTTAGGAGGCTAATTCAGGGGTTTCACAAGTTCAAGACCAACTTGTGCTACATAGTGAGACTGTCTCCAAATATATACATATATGTAAATCACTTGTCTCTTATGACATTTTTTCATATTTTACATTTTCAGTTTCTTGAAATATTCAGATATCTAACATCATCTGCTGATGCAAAATTCATTTAATAAAATGCAATTGAGTTTCTTCCATGTGTCAGCCACCATGTAGAGGGATAAGATGAGAACCAAGAGACCTGGCCCTTCTCTCATCACCCTGAAGCCCAGGACTCAGCAAGGACCCTGCCTGTTTTCCAGTAGTGGTAAAAGCTTGTAATTCTACAAGTTGGGAGGTTAAGGCAAGAGAATCAACTTAAGTTGAGACCACTTTGGACGGCACAGTAGTTTCTAGGACAGCCTAAATAACAAGATCTTATCTCAAAAATAACCCATCCATCGATCAAGCAAAAGAGATTTTTGAGCAATAATATATTCAAAGAATTTTTTAAAAGATTTATTTATTTTAATTTATGTATATGAGTACACTGTAGCTATCTTCAGACATACCCGAAGAGGGCATCAGATCCCATTGCAGATGGTTGTGAGCCACCATGTGGTTGCTGGGAATTGAACTCAGGACCCCTGGAAGAGCAGCCAGTGCTCTTAACCGCTGAGCCATCTCTCCAGCTCCACATTCAGTCGAGAACCTCAGCCAAGAATGGCGCTGCCTACAATTAAGGAAACCTCTCTACTCTAGATAATCCCCAACAGCCACGCCCGGGTGTCTTCTAGGTGACTCTAGATCTTGTCAAGCTGACAATATTTACCACCACAAACAGCATTTCAGTGATGTCTTTTCAGAACAGATTCCCAAATAAGGACCTAAAATTGCCTGTAGAAAGGCCAAGTCACTCTATAAATAAAACTAGTTATCTATTCTGGTGAGGCAAGCTCAGACCCATCCCCAGACCCGAAGACTGGTTGCTCCAAGACCCAGATCAGGCATGTCTTAGCTTGGCATCACAGTGAAAAGCTCAGATGTAATCTGTTTCCAAAGCACCAGGAGTGAGACTCAATCCTCAGACTTAGGCTGGAACTATTGGAAGAGATTTCCTTTCTGTCTTGCACTTGGAACTGATAATGACAAGCACCCAGTGTTGTTGGGAGAACCACTTGAAGAGATTTGAGAATGAAGCTGGTGACCACCCTGATATGTGGAACACCTATTGAGCCAGGCCTAAAGCAAACCCTACTCAGGGAATGATCAGCAAATTAGAGCTGTAAATAAGTTCCACTTCTGACATCAGCTAGCTTTTCTGTCACTGAAAAATCCACCGATCATTGACTCTGGAATCTTAACATCTGAGTTTACGTTTAGGCTCTGTTACTGCTTAGGAGCCTGGCCCATTACTCACAGTGTTGGGACTTCAGTGTCCTCCCCTACAAAGCAGGATACAAAGTGTTGCAGGCCTACAGTTCCAGCCCTGAGAGGCAGAGGAGAATCAGAAGTTCAAGGTCATGTGTGGCTACAAAGTGAATTCAAGGTCAGCCTGGACTACTTAAGACTATCTCAAACAAAACAAAACCCACACATATACAAACCCCAACCTTCGAAAAGGGGAATAATTAACAAACCCTTCGGCCTCAGCAAAAGATCAATTCTTTAGCCTAAATTCGCCCTTCTAAGACATATTTGCAAAATGTCTGGTGTGGGTCTATCGGAACCAGAAACTGGAGCCACCTGAACCGTAAGCTACAAATCAAAAGATCACAATCATTTGTAAAACTTGGGACTGCACCTGAGTGATAATGGTTTTTTTTTTTCCCCTAAATTGTGGATTCACTCAAAAAGATTCCTCCAAAAGTCATCATAACCCTACGAACCAGCATGAGCTGTAACTGAGCCAGCATTTTCTAAGTGACTGAATTAAAGCATTAACACATTTTCTGGATCATGCCAGTTTCTGTTTGTAACTCTTCTAATAGAAATCTTTAAATGGCATCTGTATTTTCATTGAGCACTGTGTAAATAAAATTTTCAGAATATAAAGTATTTCCATCAATGGTTAACTCTTGAATTCTAACAGACATGCTAATGATGTTTGTGTGTGCGTATGTGTGTGTGCACACCTGTGCATGTGCATGTCTGTGTCCATGTGAGTGCACATGGACATTCGTATGAGGAGGCCAAAGGTCAATCTCAGGTGTTTCTCAAGAGCAGACCGCCATTTTTGTTTTTCAAGACAGAGTTTGTCACTGGGATCTAGGGATCAGTCATTAGATGAGGTTGGGGTCTCCTCCTATCCTCAGGCTCTGCCCGGTGGGGATGAGAGTCTCCTAACTGCCTTTGGATCAAGATGTAGAACTCTCAGCTCCTGCAGCACCATGTCTGCCTGCACGCTTCCTGCCATGATGATATGGACTGAACCTCTGAAACTGTAAGCCAGCCCCAATTAAATGTTGTCCACTGGGTCCCAAGGATCCACCCATCTCAACCCTCCCCCACACTGGGATTACAATCGTCCATTACCACACACAGCTTTTTATTTGGTTTCTGGGAACCAAACTCAGGACCTCACACCCGTGCCCCACACACTCTACTGTGTCTTCCAGCCCCTTGATCCTACTTCCTCACCAAACTCAGACTTATTTAAGGAAAGGCTGGATGTAACCTCTGTCTCCTCTGAAAGAAACCTCTGTACCTGTGTCTGTGTTCCAGACTAGGAGAGGGAAGTGATAACCTGCAGAGTTCTCAGGAAAGCTTTTGGCCACGGAGCCATTCTTACATTCTCTCCTGCTGGGATTCAGTGTGTGTCTGGGCTCATGCACACAGATGACCGTAAGAAGGAAGCCACACAGGATGGTGCCAAGTGAGAGGACTGGCAGAATCCCAAGGGCCTGTCCAGCTTCAAACATTGTTCACAGAACAGGTAAATAAACCTTTATCACATGTGTCTTAATTAGGGTTTTCCATTACTGTGAACAGACATCATGACCAAGGCCACTCTTATAAGGACAACGTTTAATTGGGGCTGGCTTCCAGTTTCAGAGGTTCAGTCCATTATCATCATGGCAGGCAGACATGATGCTGAAGAAGGAGCTGAGAGTTCTACATCTTGATCCAAAGGCAGCCTGAAGGAGACTCTCATTCCCACTGGGCAGAGCCTGAGCATAGGAAGAGACCCCAAAGTCCACCCTCACTGTGACAAATCTACTTCAACAAGAACACACCTCCTAATAGTGCTACTCTCCTTGGGCCAAGCTTTTAAAACACATGAGTCTATGGGGAGTAGGGGGAGTGCAAAACTTTTCAAACCACCACGTGTGACCATGATGTTGGAATTTCAGGCATATGTAAACAAATGTCTGCATCCATGAGAAAGAAGGCACAGGCTAGCAATAAAGCTTTGTACTTGTGGAAGTTCCTTCTCTTCTCCGCCTCAGTTTCTTCTTGAGAAATTTCAGAGGTGTGCTCAGTTCCAGCTGTCTCATTGTAGAATCCCATTGGTTTCCAGAAAACAAAAAAGATTATGCATGGAGACTGGTCCCTAGGGTGAATAAAAGTTCTGACAATGTAAGGCCTCCTTCCCGCAGAGCCACAGACCAGATGGGGCTGCCAGAAGAGGGTAGAAGGCCAGGCCCACGCCTTCCAGTTACCACCCACCAATGTGTTTACTCATTCCCTGTCCCTTCCACAGAGTTCTTGTGGGTCACTGAGCTGTCAGCTCTCTTCCTAGTATAGCCTCATGGGAGCTTGTCTAATGTCAGGATCCCAGTGCTTTCTTAATTCCACTTTAATAACTCACCTAAAATGTGCAGGAGATCCCAGAGTCAACTGTAAGGAAGCAACACAACACCAAGAAGGACATCCTAAAGGCTCAGGACAGGCGGTGCCAGCTCCCTGTGGAAACACTGGTTAAGACAGGACATCGTAGCTCGGCTGGTGAAGTGCCAAGCCTGATGACATGAATTTGATCCCTAGGACACACATGATAGAAGGAGAGATCTGACTCTTGCAAGTTGTCCTTTGACGTTTTCACAAGTGCCCTGACATGTACACATGTATGTATGCACATAGACGCACACATACACACACACACACACACACACACACACACACATACACAATATGTAATTTTTTAAAAGTTTAAATATATGGCTAGCAGGAATGTTATTTGAAAATAAGGTTAAAAACCAATTCAGAGGCTGAAGAGATGGCAGCATGGTTAACTTGCTGCTCTTTCCAGAGGACCCAGGTTCCATTCCTAGTACCGTATGGAGCTTACAACCATCTATATAACTCTAGTCTCAGGGGATCTGACACCTCTCCAGTTTCTAGAGTCCTCAAGCACAGATGTGGTGGTGTACTGGCACACATGCAGGCAAAACACGCACACACATAAAATAAAATAAAATAAAATAAAATAAAATAAAGTCTCCTCAAAAGAACAAGGTGTACACATACACAATCCCAGTACACTATAGAGAAAGGCAGGAAGAGCAGGTGTCTAAGGCTACTCTTGGCTACTTGGGATCCCATTTAAGAAAGAAAAAAGAAGGGAGCTGGAGAGATGGCTCAGTGGTTAAGAGCACTGACTGCTCTTCCAGAGGTCCTGAGGTCAATTCCTAGTAACCACATGGTGGCTCACAACCATCTGTAATGGGATCTGATGCCCTCTTCTGGTGTGTCTTGAAAACAGCTACAGTGTACTCATATACATTAAAGAAAGAAAAAGGAAGAAAGAAAGAAAGAATAACAATAAAGAAAAAGCTCAGTTGGTAGTGCAATTGTTTAGCATGCTTGAAGTCTTGGGTTTGATCCCCAGAACCACATAAAATACCTAATGGCGAATGTCTACAATCCTAGAGAGTTTGAGGGCTGGAGGCAGGAGTTCAAAGTCATTCTCAGTTACATCATGAGTTCAAGGCTAGCCTTAGCAACTTGAGACCCTGTTTCAAAAACAACAAACAATAGACGGAAAGAAATCAATCTGGCTACAGTGACACACATGTGAAAACTCAGAACTCTGGAGGCAATGGCAGGGGCAGAAGGCACAGGAGTCCAGGGCCAGGCTCTATTTCAAAATGGCTAGAAAACAGAGGAAAGGATAAGGCAAGGAAGAAAAAAAAGAAAGAGGAAAAGGAGGGAGGAGAGAGGGAGGGAGGGAGAGAGCAAGGGAGGGAAGGAAAAGGAAAAAAGGAAAGGGGAGAGAGGGGGAGAGGGAGGACGGAGGACAGAGGAGGGAAGAGGGAGGAGGGAAGAGGGAGGGGGAGAGGGGGAGAGGGGGGAGGGAGGAGGGAGGAAAGAGAGGGAGGAGGGAGGAGGGAGGTATTGTTAGGCAAAGTGGAGCACCTGTGGCCTCAGTAAGGCTCCAACAGGAGGCTGGGGAATCTGAGGCCAGCTTGGCAAAGAGGGGACAGAAGGGAGATTAACCAAGCACTGTTTGTTTATGGGGAAACCCAGGGGTGTCTGGAGTCCCCAACAGTTTCACATCTTAACTGGGTGTCTAAATGCTGATGGTGCTCTGGCCCCAGGTTCCAGAATTAAACAGCACCCCCACACACCCTTGGCCTCTAGCTTAGAGTAGCAAGATGACTTCCTTAGGATCTTCTGAATTAGAAAGATCCTCTTTAAGCGACTGTGGCTGTGGTTTAAGTTAACTTGTCAAGAAAGTGTGAATTACATGTCAGTCTTACAAACGTGTTTATTTTCAGCCTTCCCTAAAAACTGAGGAGGAGGGAAAAGAAGCGTGCATGGCAAAGCAGCCTGCAGGACAAGCACACAGTTCTCAGCCTCTCTCCACCTCTCTCTCTCTCTCTCTGTCTCTCTCTCTCTCTCTCCCCAGAATGAGCCTCCAGCCTGCAGAAAGAAGACATACCAGAAAAGGCAGGCAACAAGGGACCAAGGAGGGGCCTGGGTACCAATTCCTACCAGTCCTCCTGGAGACCTGAGCTGGAGAGACTGCTGACTGCAGAGAAACCCCACCTCACCCCCATTAGATCCTAAAACAGTATCTAAGGGGCCTCAGGCCTTGCTGTGAGGAGGCAGGACCCCTACCTGCCACCATTCACAAAGCTTGTGGCCATTTTCCCTTTCTCTGCTGACTAGACCACAGCTCCCAACTAACCTCAGTCCCTCTGTGTATACCAAGAGCCTCCTGGCAGTCTGCTGTGAGGGTGACTTTCTGCAAATGCAAATATGCCCAAGGGACTCACTCTTAAGATGATGTCTTCAGAGGTAAACCAGGAAGAAACAGGAGAATCTCAAATTTGAGGAGGCTTTAGCTAGTCCCTGCCTCAAACAAAACAGCAAAACAACCGAAGGAAGGAAGAAAAAGATACTGCCATGTGCTCCCATGGCTGTTGAAATAAACACAGCCTTCAGAAGTCCCCTAGGGGTTAATCCCAGGATGCCTCAACCTCTTGGACTCTCTTCCCTGTACCTTTTCAGTCTCCTCTGATACCAAGCAGCAGGTCCCTTCCAGCTGTGAAGGACCCTAGGCATTAAGTCCTCCTGTCTGAACAGGGAATAGAACAAATCTGGTAGAGAAAGAGGAGCCTTCCAAACTGGTCCACCTGAGTCACCAATCAGAGCAGTTCTGGGCCATCCCTGAGGTCAATGGACACTAGGAGTAGAGGAGCCATCTAGGAGCCATCATGTAGATGGGGTGTCTGTGGTTTGAATACTCTTGGCTCCTGGAAAATGGCACTATAAGGAGGTATGACCTTGTTAGAATAGGTGCGGCCTTGTTGGAGGAAGTGTGTCACTGTGTGGATGGACTTTGAGGGCTCCTAATACCCAGTGCGAAAGAGTCTCTCCTTCTGGCTGCCTTCAGATCAAGATGTAGAACTCTTGGCTCCTTCTGCACCATGTCTACCTCATGCTGCCATGCTTCCTGCCATGATGACTCAGAAACTGAAAGCCAGACACATTAAATGTTTGCCTTTATAAGATTTGTTTGGGTCATGGTATCCCTTCACAGCAGTAAAACCCTAAGACAGGGTAGATCTAAGTTTGCTTTCCATTGTTGTGATAAAACTATTTGAGGTAGAAAAGATGTCCTGGTTGGTTTGTTGTCAACATGACACAACTTTGAGTCATTTGAGAACAGGGACTCTCAATTGAGAAAATGTCCCCATCAGACTGGCCTGTGGGTAAGTCTGTGGACATTTTCTTGATTAATGTTGGAAAGCCAAGCTTACTGTGGAAGGTGCCAACCCCTGGGCAGTTGGTCTCTTGAATCCCAGGCTGGCCTGAGCTCACTGTGTAGCTGAGAATGACACAGACCTTCTACGTCCCCTGTCTCCACCTCAGTGCTGGATTACAGGCATGTGACACCACATCTAGTTTATGCGGTTCTAGCTGTCAAATTTAGTGCTTTTCCATGGAGGGGGTCCTGTACCAACTGAGCCACATCCCCAGTCCATACCTGCTTTTTTATACCGCCTGGAAATTTTGAGGATAAGCAAGAAACATTATTTTGCACAATACTATTTATGTAATATTATATTTCTTTTGTAAAGCTGTTGTGCTTTTTCTGTATTACTCAGCACACAGTAGGCATTCAGTCACTATTTCTTTCTTTTTAATGATTTTATTTATTTTTATTTTATGTTTATATGAGTAATTTGCAATATGTTTATCTATGTACCACCTGTATACAGTGCCTATAGAGGCCAGAAGAGGCATCAGATCCCCTGGATCTGGAGTTACAGATAGTTGTAAATTTCAGTATGAGTGCTGGGAACTGAGACCAGGTTCTCTGGAAAAACAGCAAGTGCTGTTAACTTGAACCATTTCTCCTGCCTCTCAATCATCATTTCTTGAAATAAAAAAATACTTACATAGCACATTAAGACAAGTACTTGGTCCTTGTGGGTGGGGTAGACACCTAGCTGGTCTGTCTCCATCTGATGGGCCTGCACCAGAGCACACACTATTGACCTCTGAGACATCCTAGAGGAGCCACTGCACTCAGAGCAGCGGGGACTCAGGATCACAGGATCACAGAGACATCTGGACCCTGAGGAGCTCTGACACAAGCAAGATAACTGGAAAGACAGGCTCCAGTCAGAGACAGTGAGTGCAGGTAACACTAGAGTTAACCAGATGGCAAAAGGCAAACACAAGAACGAAAGCAACAGAAACCAAAGTTACTTGGCATTATCAGAACCCAGGTCTCCCACCATAGCAAGCCCTGGACACCCCATCACACTGGAAAAGCAGGATTCAGAATTAAAATCACTTCTCATGATAATGATAGAGGACTTTAAGAAGGACATAAATAACCCCCTTAAAGAAGTAGAGGAGAACACAGGTAGACAGGTAGAATCCCTTAAAGAGGAAACACAAAAATCCCTTAAAGAATTGCAAGAAAACACAACCAAACAGGTGAAGGAATTAAACAAAACCATCCAGGATCTAAAAATGGAAGTAGAAACAATAAAGAAATCTCAAAGGGAGACTACCCTGGAGACAGAAAACCTAGGAAAGAGATCAGGAGTCATAGATGCAAGCATCACCAACAGAACACAAGAGATAGAAGAGAGAATCTCATATGCAGAAGATACCATGGAAAACATTGACACAACTGTCAAAGAAAATGCAAAATAAAAAAGCTCCCAACCCAAAACATCCAGGAAATCCAGGACACAATGAGAAGGCCAAACCTAAGGATAACAGGTATAGATGAAAGTGAAGATTCCCAACTTAAAGGGCCAGTAAATATCTTCAACAAAATTATAGAAGAAAACTTCCCTAACCTAAAGAAAGAGATGTCCATGAATATACAAGAAGCCTATAGAACTCCAAATAACTAGACCAGAAAAGAAACACACACCCCCGTCCCATAATAATCAAAACATCAAATGTACAAAACAAAGAAAAATACTAAAAGCAGTAAGGGAAAAAGGTAAAGTAACATATGAAGGCAGACCTATAAGAATTACACCAGACTTCTCACAAGAGACTATAAAAGCCAGAAGATCATGGACTGATATCATACAGACCCTAAGAGAACACAAATGCCAGCCCAGACTACTATACCCAGCAAAACTCTCAATCACTATAGATGGAGAAACCAAGATATTCCATGACAAAACCAAATTTATACAATATCTTCCCACAAATCCAGCACTTCAAAGGAAAATTCCAACATAAGGAAGGAAACTACAACTTAGAAAAAGCAAAGGAGTAATCTTCCAACAACCCCAAAAGAAGATAGCTACACAAACATAAATCTACCTCTAATAACAAAAATAACAGGAAGCCACAATCATTTTTCCTTAGTATCTCTTAACATCAATGGACTCAATTCTCCATTAAAAAGACGTAGACTATCAGACTGGATACATAAACAGGACCCAGAATTTTGCTGCATACAGGAAACACACCTCAGTGACAAAGACAGACACTACCTCAGAGTAAAAAGATGGAAAACAATCTTCCAAGCAAATGGTCCCAAGAAACAAGCTGGAGTAGCCATTCTAATATCAAATGAAATCGACTTTCAACCAAAAGTAATCAAAAAAGATAAGGAAGGACACTTCATACTCATGAAAGGAAAAATCTACCAAGATGAACATGCAATTCTGAACATCTCTGCTCCAAATGCAAGGGCACCCACGCACATAAAAGAAACTTTACTAAAGCTCAAAGCACACATTGCACCTCACACAATTATAGTGGGGGATTTCAACACCCCACTCTCAGCAATGGACAGATCATGGAAACAGAAACTAAACAGAGACACAATGAAACTAACAGAAGTTATGAACCAAATGGATTTAACAGATATATATAGAACATTTCATCTTAAAACAAAAGAATGTTCCTTTTTCTCAGCACCTCATGGTACCTTCTCCAAAATAGACCATATAATTGGTCACAAAACAGGCATCAACAGATACAAAAAGATTGAAATAATCCCTTGCATTCTATCAGATCACCATGGACTAAGGCTGGTCTTTAATAATGACAAAAAACAATGGAAAGTCCACATACACGTGGAAACTGAACAATGCTCTACTCAATGATGACTTGGTCAAGGAAGAAATAAAGAAATTAAAGACTTTTTAGAATTTAATGAAAATGAGGACACATTCTACCAAAACATGTGGGATTCCATGAAAGCAGTGCTAAGAGGAAAACTCATAACTCTAAGTGCCTACAAAAAGAAACTGGAGAGAGCATACACTAACAACTTGACAGCACACCTGGAAAGCTTTAGAACAAAAAGAAGCAAATACACCCAAGAGGAGTAGATGGCAGGAAATAATCAAACTCGGGGCTGAAATCAACCAAGTAGAAACATAAATTACAAAATATCAACAAAACCAGGAGGTGGTTCTTTGAGAAAATCAACAAGATAGATAAACCCTTAGCCAGACTAACCAAGGGCACTTAGACAGTATCCAAATTAATAAAATCAGAACTGAAAAGGGAGACATAACAACAGAAACTGAGGAAATTTTTTAAAAAAATCATCAGATCCTACTACAAAGGCCTATACTCAACAAAATTGGAAAATCTGGGTGAAATGGACAATTTTCTAGACAAATACCAGGTACCAAAATTAAACCACGAACAGATAAACCATCTAAACAGTCCCATAACCCCTAAAGAAATAGCAGCAGTCATTAAAAGTCTCCTCACCAAAAAAAGCCCAGGACCAGATGGTTTTAGTGCAGAATTCTATCACACCTTCAAGGAAGACCTAATACCAATTCTCTTCAAACTATTCCACAGAATAGAAACAGAAGGAACACTACCCAATTCATTCTATGAAGCTACAATCACGCTCATACCTAAACCTCACAAAGACCCAACAAAGAGAACTTCAGACCAATCTCCCTTATGAATATCAATGCAAAAATACTCAATAAAATTCTCACAAACCAAATCCAAGAACACATCAAAACAATCATCCATCATGATCAAGTCGGCTTTATCCCAGGAATGCAGGGATGGTTCAATATTTAGAAATCCATCAATGTAATCCACTATATAAACAAACTCAAAGAAAAAAACCACATGATCATCTCACTAGACACTGAGAAAGCATTTGACAAAATTCAACATCCCTTTATGGTAAAAGTCTTGGAAAGATCAGGAATTCAAGGCCCATACCTAAACATAGTAAAAGCAATATACAGCAATCCAGTAGCCAACATCAAACTAAATGGAGAGAAACTTGAAGCAATCCCACTAAGATCAGGGACTAGACAAGACTGCCCACTCTCACCCTACCTATTCAATATAGTACTGGAAGTCCTAGTCAGAGCAATTAGACAACAAAAGGAAGTCAAAAGGATACAAATAGAAAGGAAGAAGTCAAAATTTCACTATTTGCAGATGATATGATAGTATACTTAAGTGACCCTAAAACTTCCACCAGAGAACTCCTAAACCTGATAAACAACTTCTGTAAAGTGGCTGGATATAAATCAACTCAAACAAATCAGTAGCCTTCCTCTACTCGAAGGATAAAAAGGCTGAGAAAGAAATTAGGGAAATGACACCCTTCACAAAGGTCACAAATAATATAAAATACCTCGGGTGAATCTAACCAAGCAAGTGAAAGATCTGTATGACAAGAACTTCAAGTCTCTGAAGAAAGAAATCAAAGAAGATCTCAGAAGATGGAAAGATCTCCCATGCTCATGGATTGGCAGGATTAATTTAGTAAAAATGGCCATCTTGCCAAAAGCAATCTACAGATTCAATGCAATCCCTATCAAAATTCCAAATCAATTCTTTATAGAGATAGATAGAGCAATTTGCAAATTCATTTGGAATAACAAAAAACCCAGAATATCGAAAACTATGCTCAACAATAAAAGAACTTCTGGTCACCATCCCTGACCTCAAACTGTACTACAGAGCAATAGTGATAAAAACTGCATAGTATTGGTACAGAGACAGGCAGAAAGATCAACGGAATAGAACTGAAGATCCATAAATGAACCCACACACCTATGGTCACTTGATCTTTGACAAAGGAGCTAAAACCATCCAGTGGAAAAAGGACAGCATTTTCAACAAATGATGCTGGTTCAACTGGAAGTCAGCATGTAGAAGAATGCAAACTGATCCATTCTTATCCCCTTGTACAAAGCTCAAGTCCAAGTAGATAAATGACCTTCACATAAAACCAGATATACTGAAACTAATAGAAGAGAAGGTGGGGAAGAACCTCGAATACCTAGGCACAGGGAAAAGTTCCTGAACAGAACACCAATGGCTTATGTTCTAAGATCAAGAATTGACAAATGGGACCTCATAAAATTGCAAAGCTTCTGTAAGGCAAAGGACATTGTCAATAGGACAAAACAGCAAACCACAGATTGAGAAAAGATCTTTACCAATCCTACACCCGATAGAGGGTTAATAATATATACAAAGAACTCAAGAAATTAGACTCCAAACAACCAAATAACCCTATAAAAATGGGGTACAGAGCTAAACATAGAATTCTCAACTGAGGAAACTCGAATGGCCAATAAGCACCTTAAGAAATGTTCAACATCCTTAGTCATCAGGGAAATGCAAATCAAAACAACCCTGAGATTCTACCTCACACCAGTCAAAATGGCTAAGATCAAAAACTCAGGTGATAGTAGATGCTGGAGAGGATGTGGAGAAAGAGGAACATTCCTCCATTGTTGGTGGGATTGCAAGCTGGTACAACCACTCTGGAAATCAGTCTGGTGATTCCTCAGAAAATTGGACATAGCATTACCTGAGGACCCAGCTATACCACTCCACTCCTGGGTATATACCCAGAAGATGCTCCAACATACAACAAGGACATATGCTCCACTATGTTCATAGCAGCCTTATTTATAATAGCCAGAAGCTGGAAAGAACCCAGATGTCCTTCAACAGACGAATGGATACAGAAAATGTGGTATATTTACATAATGGAGTATTACTCAGCTATTAAAAACAATGAATTCAAGAAATTCTTAGGTAAACGGATGGAACTACAAAATATCATCCTGAACAAGGTAACCCAATCACAAAAGAACACACATGGTATTCACAAACTGATAATTTGGATATTAGCCAAAAGCTTGAAATAGCCAAGATTCAACTCACAGACCACATGAAGCTCATGAAGAAGGAAGACCAAGTGTGGGTGCTTTGGTCCTTTCTTAGAAGGAGTAACAAAATACTCAAGGGAGCAAATATGGAGACAAAGTGTGGGACAGAAACTGAAGGACGGGCTGTCTGGAGACCATTCCACCTGGGTATCCATCCCATGTGCAGTCACCAAAGGTAGATGCTGATGTGGATGTCAGGATGTACATGCTGACAGGAGCCTGATATAGCTGTCTCCTTAGAGGTCTGCCAGAGTCTGACATATTCAGAGGCGGATGCTCACAGCTAACCATTGAACTGATCAAGGGATTCCCAATGGAGGAGTTAGAGTGAAGACTGAAGGAGCTGAAAGGGTTTGTGGCCCCATGAGGAGAGCAACAATACCAACCAACCAGAGCTCCCCAGGTCTAAACCATCAGCTTGGGAGCACATAAGGAGGGACCCATGACTCTAGCAGTATATGTAGGGGAGGATGGCCTTGTCGGCCATAGGTGGGAGAGGAGGTCCTTGGTCCCATGAAAGCTGGACACCCAGTGTGGAGAAATTCGAGGGTGGGGAGGTGAGAGTGGTGGGGGTAGGTGGGGGCACATCCACATAGAAGCAGGAGGAGGGGGGATGGGATGGGGGTTCCTGGCAGGGAGGGGGGATGGGGTAAGGGGATAACATCTGAAATGTAAATATAATATCCAATAAAAAAAATCTAAAAAAAAAAAAAAAGACAAGTACTTAAAATTCTTTATGTTTGTTGTTTGTGAAAGGGGGTCTCACTCTGTAG
>JAJTUV010003986.1:0-21475 GCA_021653895.1 Mastomys natalensis | reverse complement strand
AGTGAGTGTGTAGGGTGTCTTTTGGGGGAGTCCCCTGTGTGGGAAATGGTTGTTATTCGGGAGCCCTACCCTTTCAGAAACTATTGAAAAGCTTTTTCCAAATCGGGAAATTCCCCCCCAACCTTTTTTGTTGTTTTTATATAAACATTTTTTTTCAGAGTCCACGGGGCCCATCTCAAAAGCCTTGGGGAACAATTTTTTTTTTTTTTTAGTTAATATCCTTCATTTTTTTAAAAAAGCCCTAAAACTTTTTTCCGGGTTGGAGGTTGTTTTTTTCTCTATTTTTATAATGGAGAGGAGGACATCTACTTTACTAACTTCATCTGTGAAAAATTATGGAAACTTTTTTTACTCACAAATTAACAATAATAACCTTGAAAAATCTCCTTACAAATCCTGCAAAATCCTTGTGGGCCAAGAAAACTCGGTAATAAAACAAATTTTCCCGGGTTTTTTGTTGAACCACTTATGATGCTTTGGTTTAACTCTCGGGCAGCAATAAATTGCCCTTTTGGGTTTTAAAAGTTCTTTAACAACTTCTTGTACCTGTTTACTGTTCACTTCTAAATTTTTGCTTTTAAATTTTTAATAAAAAAAAACCCAAATTGTGCAGGTTTTCCCCTCAGTGTTAGTTGAAAGAATAGTTTTAAACCCTTTCCCCCCAAACACAAACCATTTCTGTTTTAATTTAAATGCTGATATCCTTCATGATTTGTTTCTAAGAGAATAGAGCTTGATGTGGTGGGGACTACTAGGAATCCTTGCCGACTATAATCTTGCATTAAGGTGCCTAAAGGAGTCTCAAAAGTACAGGGCTAGCCAAGGCTAGATAGGGCAGCCTTGACTCTTATGTTTTTCAAGCTTGAAGTGTGACACAGTCCTCTGACCCCCTACTTCGGCCCATCTCTGACAGTTCAAGGCCAGCATGGTCCAGACCTTGTATCAAAAGAAATAATCTTACAGATGATAGATAGATATACAGACAGACAGATAGAAAGACAGACAGACAGACAGATAGATAGATAGATAGATAGATAGATAGATAGATAGATTATATAGAAAAAAAATTGAGATATCAGGTGAGATGGAACAACATATGTTCGCCAGGAGTGTGGGGGAAGAGAATATAAATACAACTCCATGGATAGTGATTGAGAATGAGCTTGGATTGCTGACATAGCTAAATGCTTGTTGGTCTGGACTCTTCAGTGATATTTGATTCCTTGAGACAGACACAGCCAAAAAGTTTTCATGGCATTTTTTTGGCGCTGGTGCCTCTATCTGACTTCAGCTGAGGCTGAGGTCTGACTGTCTCTGCTAGGTTGTGCCACTACTGCTCATTTCTGTTTGCTATTCTGACTCTACAAACTTGCTTGTTGGTATATCCATGAAGTGTTTGCCAGTGAAGGATAGAGAGCAAGCCTCTTCCTTTTCCATATAACTTCTCTCACCTTCTTTTGCTTCTTTTGTTTCTGGATGCTCGGTAGAGGATTTTAGTGCAAGGGTCAAATGTGACTGTCTGGGATCCAAATTGGAATTTTACATTTTGTGGAAAACCACATGCATATCCTCTTCCGGGGTGATTAACACATCTGGCCCTTTCTATGTGCTTTTAGAAGATCCTTCGACATCACTAAAGGAGTAGCAGTCAGCTGTAGGGGAACCCAATGTTTTGCAGAGCAGTAAAACCTTTATCACCTGTATTAAGATGAATAATGGTAAATAAAGCATGGCTTAATAATTGATGAGGCACAAACACTAATAACCACTATATTTTAACCTTTGATGTTGTACTTTAAGATTTTGATGAGTCTTTTCTATGAAGCCTATCCATGGAGGTTATATGGAATTCCCGCAGTATGTTCTATACCCATTGACTGCAAAAACTTTGCAAAAACTGGAGAAGTTTAAGCTGGAGCCTTATCAGTTTTAATTCTTTTTGGCCAACTTATAAGGAGAAGCATATGATCAGATGTTGTATGACATCTTTCACAGTCTCCCCATTTCTTGTTGTGGGCATGACCACATGAAAGTAGGTGTCTACAATAACATGTACATAGGCCAACGTTCCAAATTCTGCGATATGAGTTACATCCGTTTTCCACAAAACTTGAGCTTTATGGTCGCTTGGATTAACTCTCATTTTTAATGAATGATATACATCAGGACAATGTTCACAGTCCTTCACAATTTGCCTAGCCTGTTCTCTCATCTAATTAAACATCTTTCTTAAGGACAAAGTGATATGATGAGGTAAAGCATAACTTTCTAATGCTTGTTCAACCATACTAGCAATCAAAAGTTTCTGTTAATAATAAATCTGCCATAACTTTTCCTAAATATAATGGGCCTGGAAACCCAATCTGTCCTCTCATATGTCCTATAAATTCTTTTCATTTTCTTGATCAAATTATATTTTGCAAGTGAAGCAAGAGTGATATAATTTTGGAATTTCTGGATATAAGAGCTGTCTCTATTTCAGGAAATAAACAAACTAAATATTTTTAATCTGTGTAAAAATTAAACACTTTAAATAACTGTTCAAGGTGACAAATAACTGCAATAATATCTGTCTGAGGTGCAGTAATTTCTTTTGCCTTTTTTATTAATTACAGGTCTATCTCTTACGTAGATGGCTGAAATTATACTGCTTGACCTATCTGTAAATACCAAGAGGGCATTGGAAATAACTTCCAGTTCTATTTTAGAAGGAAAGATTCTTGTATAAACTTTAATCTAGGGTGTTGAGGTAAATGATATTTGATATGTCCCATACAATGAGCTATGGCAATTCCCCAATCATCTGCTGTTTGAAGTAAATACTCCAATAGTTTTTTGTTATATCGAATGATAATTTCATGCATTTCTTTACCAAGTAGCTCTCTGGATTTTAACGTCCCTTTAATAGTTAAATTATTACATTCAAAAAGATAAGAAGATATTTTTACTTGAGTATGTGGGAAATAAATAGATTCTATTACACCTTCTTGCCATCCACAAGCAGTAGGGATATAAGATGTTTTAAATATGATAAGGGACCCTATTTTAGGTACTCTATTTGTTTTACCTTTGTGTCTTGCATCTTTGTTCTATCAATACTAATTGTTTTAAGGCTTCTTTTGTTAGCTGTCTTTAAAAATATAAAATAAATGATTCAATTGTCCTGCAGTGATTTTTTTAATAAGATCTAATCCAATTAATATTTCCCGATAGTGTTTGAGTGTCTTTAATTTATCAATCCTAAGTTGTAATTTTTGAAATTTTCCTTAAATCACATGTAGTTTCATAAGTAATTCTTGCATGTCAAGCTGCAATTTTTCTAGGAATCATTTGAAAAACATTTTCAATTTTTTTTAAGTTTCTCTGTGTTTTCATTCTTTTAATGAAATCTGGCTTATATGCTTCAAATTTTTTTCATCAAATTTTAATATATTTATCTTAATATTTTTTCCTAGGATTTTCAGCAATATCTTAAAATTATCAAACAGTTTCTTTCTGTGCATATTCTCAATGTTATCAGAAATTTTCCAGAAATCACATGCAATTTCATATGGAACATTGTCCCTGTCAATTTTAAATTTTTCTAAAAATTATTTTAAAAAGTTTCAAGTTTTTTGTATTTTTTTCTGTTTTCCATCATTTTAATCAAATGTTCCTTATATGCTTTATATTGTTATCTACATTTTGTATATTTGTTATAATTTTTATCCCTATCTTTTTCCACATTGACTTCCTTTTTATCAAGCATATTTTTTAATGCACATACAGTTTGATAACAAATTTCTTCTATCCACATTATATTTTATTAGAAATTTTATCCATGTCAATCTTCAATTTTTATAGCAATTATGTGAAAAACAGTTTCCCTCTTTTTCTACATTTTCTTCTCTTTGTCATCATTTTAATCAAATCTTCTTTTATGCAATATATTTTTAATCAATTTTTCTATATTTATCATAATTTTCATCATCAGATTTTTTCAGTATTGTCTTCAAAATTATCAATCAATTTTTTGTTGCACATCTTCAGTTTTATTAAAAATTATCATTTAATCACATTCAATTTCATAACAATTTTCTAATTCATTCTGCAATTTTTCTAAGAATTATTTCAAAAAGTTTCAATTTTTCCTACATTTTTTGTTTGTCATCACTTTAATCTAATTCCTTATATGTGACATACTTTTCATCAATTTTTCTATATTAATCTTAATTTTCATTACTGTTTTTTTTCAACAATGTCATCAAAATTATCACAGTTTATTTTGTGCACATATTCAATTTTATCATAAATTTTACATAAATCAAATTTAATTTCATAAGAAATGTTTTCCATGTCAATCTTCAATTTTTATAGGAATTATTTTTAAAATAGTTTCAATTTTTTCCTGTATGTTTTTCTGTATTTGTCATCTTGTTAATCAAATTTTTCTCATATGCGTTATCTTTTTTCATCAATTTTTTCCTATATTTATAATAGTTTTTTTCCACTACTTTTTTATCCAGTATCTTCAAAATTATTAAACAGTTTTTCTCATGTATATACATACTATATTTTTCAGAAATTTTCCCTAAAACACACTCAATTTCATAAGAAATGTCCTTCCTTACTTTCCAGGTCTCTTATGGGTTCGGGAAACCCCATACTTACCAGATCTTACCATGATTATAGGTTGTTCATGTTTACCAGACCAACACATATTTCCAGGTCTCTAAATCTTTCTATACTTTCCTGGTATGGGTATGACAAGTCTCAGAAGTCTATTTTCTGACTTTGCAGACTTCCTAGCCCTTTCTGGTGTCCATGTGTTCTAAGACTACCATGCTTCTTAAGCTGCATATGATTGCCAGCCTAATAAAGCTTATTGGGCCACACAGGGTTACCAGGCCTCCCATACTCTGGGACCTCCAATCCTTACAATGCCTCTCATGCTTTCCAGGTACTCCTTGGTTTATAGATCAAGGCTTTATTATGTTTACTAGACCTGGCCATGAGAGGCTTACCATGGCTCCTTACCATGTCTTTTAACTTTGTAGTTCTCCTAGGCTTACAAGGCCTCCCAAGTATACCAGACCATCCGCCCACAATAAGGGAGACTTTAGATTTGCCTAGTCTCTAGGTAAGATTTTATACCCCATACCATCTCAGTGTCAGCACCTGGTTTTCAACACCATATCAAGTATTATCATGGAATATCTGCATGTGTGTGTTTTTTTTTTAATCCCTGTTCATTCTTAGGCTGTTAGAAGCAGAATTTTGATAAGAATTTAGGTTTTGATGTTTTTTATTTCAACTCTGTGACCCCTACTCAATTTTCTGCACTCCTTTAGACACTATCTGGTAGAGATTTCCAATCAGGATCAATAACATTGGTGATGGTAATAAGCTACACAGGATTTAAAGGCATTGCAATTATGCATATAAATTTCCTAGCAAGTCATGAAATTTAATTTTTTTCTATGTGTTCTTCTGAATAAGATCATGTAGATACAATCTCTTATGTACTATGTAAAAATGACACCTATTTATTAAAAAGCTTATGGTCAACGAGTCAAGACATTATTGGAAGGTGCAACATCTGGCATGGAGAGTTGAGATTGTGGAAAATAGTCACGACTGGGAGATTGGTCCCAAGAACTGAAGGGGATAGTCTCATGAAAATGAGGAGGATACAACCACATAGCTGGGCTTAGAATAGAATAAACAGGAACTATGTTATGTGCTAGTTGGAGATCAAGACAAAGCTTCTGGCCTAGACATTTATTCAGAAATAATGCTATCTCAATCATTACTCCCAGAACAAAGAGTCTGCGTGAAAAGGCACATCTCTACAGAAATGGCCCACATAGTCCCATCTCTTTGAATACTTGGCCCATAAGGACTGTTACTCTTAGGATGTATAGCCTTATTGGAGTAGGTGTGGCCTTGTTGGAGGAAGTATGCCACTGTCAGCAGAAGCTGTAATGTCTCCTTTGCCCAAGCTATGTCAGGTGTGGCACAAAGTCTGTTTCTGCTGCCTTTAGAAGAAGATGTTGAATCTCAGATCCTTCTCCAGGTCCACACCTGCCTGAACACTGCCATTCTTCCCAACATGACAATGATGGATTAAACCTCTGAAACTGTGAGCCAGTCCCAATTAAATATTTTCCTGTATAAAAAAAAAATCCTTGGAGTTGGGTATTGGTAGTGCATGCCTTTAAGCCTAGAAATCAGGGGAGGCAGAGACAGAGGCAATGAGGCAGAAAGGCAAAGACAAAAAGGCGAAGGAGCAAAGAGGCAAAGAGTTCAAAAAGCGAAGAGGCAAAGAGTCAAAGAAAGAGAGGCAAAGAGGCTGAGCCAGAGGCAGGAAGGAAGGGAGGCAGGGAGGCCAAGAGGCTGATAGAGAGGCAGAGAGACAGGCAGAGGGAATGAGAGGCAGAGAGAAAAGTAGAGAGAGAAGCAGAGAGGCAGAGAGGTAGAGACACAGAGGCAGAAGCAAAAAGGCAGAAACAGATGGTGCCAAGCAAATCTTCCTGAGTTTGAGGACAGCTTGTTCTACAGAATGAGCTCCAGGGCAGCCTGGGCTACAAAAAGAAATTCTATATGTAAACACAGACACAGATATAAAAAAAAAAAAAAAAACACTGACAGATAGACACAGAATGACGCACATACACACAAACACAACCACACACACAAACACACACACACACCAACACACGAGAAAGAAGAGAGAGAGAGAGAGAGAGAGAGAGAGATAGGAGAGACAAAGAGAGAGAGAATAGTAGTTTTCGTGATCATGTGTCTCTTCACAGTAATAAAAACCCTAATTAAAACATTTTTCCAGGTGCTTCTCCTTTATAAGGGTAAATTACTGCTTACATTTCTCCTTATCTCAACACTTTGTATGTTTATATATATATAAACATACAAATAACATCTTGCATTGTCTCATCCTCCATAAGAAGCATCAAGAAGAAAATAGGTGGCCAGTCTCAATGAACATGGAATGGAAAATTAATAGTAGGGTAGACAACAAATAATATAAAAGAAGAGCATCCGGTGTTCCCTGATATTTAGAAGGTACACAAAAAGAAGAATGCCATGTAAATAGTGTTTTTCCAGAAAGGAAGAAAATGACTGAGCTTTCATTCTTAAACTGAATGAAGAAATTTGAAAAGCCTGTGACTTCCACCTACTTTTCTTCCCCTCAACCTTTAAGAATTCATCCTTTACACATGTTATTCTATCTTCAATGGAGTGTGTTTCTACATCTGTGCTGCAGTCCCCCTAATCATCATTTTAGGTACGAGTATTTTACTTGCTACGTTGTGCATAAGTGTTTTAGTAGGATCACTAGGCTGACTTGAAAATGGTGACAAAAAATAGGAAGAAAAAAAGGAAGGAAGAAAGAAAGAATCAAAGAAAGAAAGAAAAGAAGAAAGAAAGGAAAAAAAAAGGCTGAAAATAGGATACTCTATGTTTGTCATCAGCTTAATGAAATCTTCTTATTTGCTTATATTTTTTCAACAAAAATTTCTATACTTATCTTAATTTTTATCACTAGTTTGTTCAAATATATCTTCAAAATTATCAACATTTTTTAAAAATTATAAAATATTGCACATATTCAATTTTATCAGAAATTATCTGTTAATCACAATCTATTTCATAAGAACAATATTCTAATTTATTCTCCATTTTTCCTAAGATTTATTTCAAAACGTTTCAAATTTTTCCTATGTTTTTTCTGTTTGTCATCATTTTAATCAAATTCCTCGTATGCATTATAGTTTTCATCAATGTTTCTATATTTATCTTCATTTTTATTACTATTTTTTAAACCATGTCTTCAAAATCATCGCACTAGGTTAAGTGCACATACACAATTTTATCATAATTTTAAATTAAATCAAATATAATTTCTTAGGAAATATTTTCCATGTCAAACTTTAAGTATGCTAGGAATTATTTTAAAAAGAGTTTCAAT
Source organism: Mastomys natalensis (assembly GCA_021653895.1). Lineage (NCBI taxonomy): Eukaryota > Metazoa > Chordata > Mammalia > Rodentia > Muridae > Mastomys > Mastomys natalensis. Next base: position 13,506 of record JAJTUV010003986.1, on the reverse strand, counting down.
TTTTTCCTGTATGTTTTTCTGTATTTGTCATCATTTTAATCATATCTTTCTCATATGTTTTATATTTTTCATCAATGATTTCTATATTTATCATAATGTTTTCACTACCTTTTTATACATTATCTTCAAAATTCTCAGTTTTACCCATGTACATAGTTTATTTTTCAGAAATTTTCCCTTAAACACACTCAATTTCCAAAGAAATGTTTTCTATTTCATTCTTCAATTTCACCACTTAGAATTATTTATAAAACAGTTTCAAATTTTTACTAATTTATTTCTATTTGTCATTATTTCACTCAAGTCTTTCTTATATATGTCACACATTTTATCTAATTTCTGTATAATTATCTGAATTTTTAGCATTAGTATTTTTCAGTAAGTAATGCATTTAAAACTATCAAACACGTTTTTCAGTGCACCTATTTAATCTGATCAGAAATTTTCATTAAATTATGTTCCATGTCATAATAAATTTTTCCCATGTATATCTGCAATTTCACTAGAAATTACTTTTAAAAATTTAAAGTTTTCCTAATTTTTTTCTGTTTGTCATCACTTTATTCAAATTTTTCTTATATGTTAAATTACTTTATCTAATTTTTGTAAAGATATCTGAATTTTTAACATTATTTTTTTTTCTGAACTGCATTTATGATTATCAAACACTTTTTTCAGTACACCTATTTAAATTTATAAGAAATTTTTCTGAAGTCACATTCAACCTCATAAGTAATATTTTCCATGTCAATCTTCATAATTTTTGATGAGTTATTTAAAAAAAGTTGTAATTTTTATTATTTTTTTTGTTGGTCATCATTTTAATTAACTTTTCCTTATATGCATTATATCTTAACATTAATTTTTTCTATATTTATCATAAATTCTAACACTATTATTTTCAACAATGGTCCAAAATTATCCAACAATTTTTTCTGTGTACATATTCAAGTTTTCAGAAATTTTCTGTAAATCATATTCAGTTTCATAAAAAATATCTTCCTTGGTAATCTTCAAGGAAGATTATTTCAAAAACAGTTTCGATTTTTTCAGAACATTTGTGTGTTTGTCATCATTTTAATCAAGTCTTCCTTATATGCATTATGTTTATTTCTCTATTTTGTCTATAATTATCTTTATTTTTAGCACTAATTTTTCAACAATGCCTTGGAAATTATTAGATACATTTTTCTTTACAAATATTCAATTTTTCAGAAAATTTCCAGAAATCACATTCAATTTCATAGAAAACATTTTCTATGTCAATCTTCAATTTATTTAGGAATTATTTTAAAAAAACTGTTTCAATTTTTGCCTACTCTTTTTTGAGTTTCTCATCACCTTAATCAAGTCTTCTTTATTTGCATTATCGTTTTAAAGTTTTAATCAAAATTGTCTATATTTATCTTAATATTTATCACTTGTTTTGTTCAACAATGTCTTCAAAATTATCAAACATCATATTCTCTGCATATATTCAATTTTATCAGTAATTAATCTGAAATCACGTTCTGTTTTGTACAGAATTTTATTTAAGTTAATCTTCAATTTTTCTAGGAATTATTTAAAATACAATCTTAATATGTTCTATTTTTTTTCAGTTTGCATTCATTTTAGTCAAATCATTCTTACATATGTTATATTTTTATCAAATTTTTCTATATTTCTCTGAATTTTTATCAAGAGATTTTTGATCAATGTCTACCAAATTATGAAACAGTTTTCTTTCGGTGCACATATTCAATTTTATCAGAAATTTTCCAAAAATAACATTCAATTTCATAACAAATTTTTCCCATGTCAATCTACAATATTTTTTGGAATTATTTTAAATTGTTTACATTTTTTCTTATATTTTTTCATTATTTATTCATATCTTCCTTATATGCTTTTTCTTATGTCATCGAATTTTTCTATATTTATTTTAATTTTTATCACTAGTTTTTTCATCAATGTCTTCAAGCTTATCAAACTTTTTTTCATGTACCAATTCAATTTTGAAAGAAATTTTCATTAAATCACCTTCAACTTCATTAGAAATATTATCCTTGTAATTGTCAAGTTTTTATACAAAAGTTTTTTTGAACTTTTCAATTTTTTTCAACTTTTTCTCTTATATTTGTCATTATATTATCACCTTTTTATGTTTTGAATTTTTATCAGATTTTTAATATTAAACCTAATTTTCATCACTATATTTTAACAACAGTGTCTTCAATTTTATTAAACATTTTTTATCCAAATATTCAATTTATCTGAAGTTTTATTGAAATCACATTAAATTTCCTAAGAATTTTCTTTTTCTTTTCTATATCCAAGTTTTCTTAGGAATTGTTTTTTAAGAGATTCAATGTCTTAATACATTTTTAAAATGGTCATTATTATAAACAAACATTTTTCAAATGTTTTTCTTATTTATTCCATTTTTGTGTTAGTGTTCACTGTTTATAGTAATCTTCATCACTAGATTTTTCAAGAATGTCATGGATTTTTATTAAACACTTTTGGTATGCCAATATTCAATTTTATCAGAAAATTTTCTTAAATCACATTCAATTCCACAGCAAATTTTTTTGTCTATATTCAATTTTTTAAAGAAATCTTCTTTTTTCAAGATTCATCTTTTTCATACTTTTTGTATTTGTCATTATTTTAAACAAACATTTCCATTTGTGTTTGTGTTTTTTCATCAAATTTTCACTATTTATCTTAATTTTCATCACTAGTTTTTCAACAATGTCTTCAACTTATCAAACATGGAAAATATCCAATATTGTCAGAAATTTGCCTTAAACCGTGTTCAATTTCACAGAAAAGTTATTTCCTAGTCAATTTTCATTTTTTTTGGAATTGTTTTAAAATGATTCAACTTTTTCAGACTTTGTTGTAGTAGTAATTATTTTATTCAAACTTTTTCCATATGTGTTTTATATATTACATTAAATTTGTAATATTAACCTTAATTTCCATCACTAGTTTATTCAACAATGTCTACAAATTTCTCAAACAATTTTTAATGCAAGTATTCAATTTTATCAGAAATTTTTCTAAAATCATATTCAGTTTCATAAGAAAAATTTTAGTTGTAAATTTCGAATTTTTGTAATTTTTTTTAAATTCAACATTTTCATATTTTTTTTTTACTTTGGTCATAATGTTATTACAATATTTTCATCAAAATTTGTACTATCTTAAATTACATCGCTAGTTTTTTTTTCAAAAATGTCTTCAATTTCATCAAACTTTTTTCAATGTATTCAATTTTCTCAGAAATTGCTTTTAAATCACATTCAAAATCATAAGAAATTGTTCACTTGTCAATTTTAAATTGTTTTAGGAATTTATTCAAAAACATTCAACTTTGCATACATTTTTTGGTATTTTATATTATTTTCATCAAACTTTTTCCATATATGTTTCATAGTTTTTCTTCAGATTTTCACTATATATCTTAATTGTTATCACTAGTTTTTTTCAAAAATGTCTTCAATTTTATTTAACATATTTTCCATGCAAATATTCATTTGTATCAGATATTAAACATAAATAAAATTCAATTTTATAAGAAACATTTTCCTCATCAATTTTAGACAGTTCTTTTTTAAAGATTCAAATTTTCCTTTTTTTTTTGGATTTGTTATGATGTTCATCACAATTTTTACATGTGTGTTTCATATTTTATCATCAAATTACACTATTTATTTAATTTTTATCACTAGTTTCATAAAAAAGTGTTAAGTTTGAGCATTTATTACATGCAAATATTCAATTTTATCAGAAATTTTACTGAAATCACCTTCAATTTCATAAGAAATTTTTTCCTTGTCAGTTTTCAATTTGTTTGTACCAATTGTTTTTAAAAGTTTCAACTTTCTTATACATTTTTTGTAACTTTTCATTACCTTAATCAAACTTTTTCCATGTGTGTTTCACATTTTATCAACAATATTTATTTTTACTTTCATCACTAGTTTTTTCAACATTTTCTTCAATGTTACCACATATTTTTCAGTACAATATTTCGAATTATATCAGAAAATTTTCTTAAATGTATTCAATTTCATAAGTAACATTTTCTTTGTCAATTTTCAATTTTTGTAGGATTTTTGTAAAAAAATTCAACATTTCCATACATCTTTAACTTTGCAATAATTTTATTCAGACTTTTTCTATGTGTTTCCTATGTTTTGATCAATTTTTCACTATCTTAATATACACAACTAGTTTCTTCAACATTGTCTTCCATTTTATCAAAAACTTTTTCCATGCAAATATTCAATGTTAGCAGAAGTTTCCTTAAATCACATTTTAAAAAAGGATTTTTTTTCCTAGTCAATCTTCAATTTATTTAGCAAAGGGTCTTTTAAAGAATAGAAAATTTCATAAATATTTGCATTTGTCATCATTTTAATCAAACTTTTCCCATGTGTTTCCTGTTTATTTATCATCAAATTTTCACTATTTATCTAAATTTTCATCACTTGTTTTTCAGTAATGTCACAAACTTGTCAAAAATATTTTCCATGCAAATATTCAATTTTATCAGAAACATCCCTTATTTCACATTCAATTTCATATGAAATTTTTCCATGTCAATTTTCAAATTTAAATTTTTTTTTATGAATTTCAAATTTTTCATACATTTTATGTTGTATTTGTCATCATTTTAAGTAAAATTTTCAATCTGCTTTTTATATTTTCAACAAATTTATCTTAATTTTATCATTTTATCATTAGTTTTTTCAACAATATAATCAATTTTATCAAACATTTTTTGGGTCTAATATCCATTTTTCCAGAAATTTTACTTAAATCACAGTCAATATAATATGAAATTTTTTTTCTTGTCAATTTTCATTTTTTTAGGAATATTTCCTAAAAATATTCAACTTTTTCAACATTTTTTTGTATTCGCCGTTATTTTGATAATCAACTTTCCATGTGTGTTTGCTATTTTTTCATCAAATTTTCACTATTTATCTTGATTTGAATCATTAGTTTTTACCACAATGTCTTCAATTTTATCAAAACTTTCAATATCCATTTTTATGTATATATTTTACAAATTTGTATTTTTCAAAATCTTTGTGGTATTTGTTATCATTTCAGTTAAAATTTTCTATATGTTTTCTATTTTTCAAATTTTTAGAATTTATCTTAATATTTATCACTAGATTTTTCCACAGTGTCTTCAATCTGTCAAGTATTTTTTCCATGTAAATATTCAATTTATCAGAAATTTTCCTTAAATCATTTTCTTTTTCATAAGTAATTTTTGTCTACTTAAGTTTCAATTTTTTTTGGAATTGTTTTAATAAAAAATTCAAAATCATTTATATTTTTTTTATTTCTCCTGAGTTTAATCCCACTTTTATCAAGTGTCTTTCTTATTTTTCATCAAATTTTTACTATTTATCTCAATTTTCGTCACTAGTTTTTTCAAAAATGTCTTCAATTTTATCAAATGTTTTTTTCCATGAAAATCTTCAATGTCATTGAAATTTTCCTTAAATCACTTTCAATTTCATACGAAATATTTTTCTTGTCATTTTTCGATTTTTTTGAAATATTCAAATTTTCCATAAATGTTTGTTTTGTCATTATTTGAATCAAAGTTTTTTCATGTGTTTCAAAGTTTTCATTAAATTTTCACTATTTACCTTAAATTCCATCACTCATTTATTCTAAAATCTTTGACTTTTCAAACATTTTTTTCATGCAAATATTCAAGTTTCTCAGAAATTTTCTATAAATCACATACCGTTTCACACACAAAAAAAATTGTCACTTTTTGGTTTTTTTGAAAAACTCAATATTTTGATACATGGTTATATTTATCATTATTTGATCAAACTTTTTCCATGTGTGTCTCATATTTTTTTTTCATCAAAGAATTACTATGTATCTTGATTTGAATCACCAGTTTTTACGACAATGTCTTCAATTTTATCAAACATATTATCCATGAAAATACTCAATTTTATTAGAATTTTTTCTTTAATCACATTCAGTTTCAGAAGAAATTTTTCCTTGTCAACTATGATGATTTTTAGGAAACTTTTAGAGATCCAACTTTTCAGACATTTTTTGTCATTATTTTAATCACACATTTTCCAAGTGTGTTTCCTATTTATTAATCAAATATTCATTATTTATCTCAAGTTTCATCACTAATTTTTTCGAAAATGTCTTCAATTTAATCAAACTTTTTTTCAATTTTCAATTTTCTCAGAATATTGTTTTTAAATCACATTTCAAATCATAAGAAAATTGTTCACTTATATATGTCATTTTAAATGTTTTAGGATTAATTATTCTAAAACATTCAACTTGCATACATTTTTTGGTAATTTTAATTTATTTTCATCAATAACTTTTTCATATATTTTCATAGTTTTCTTCAAGATTTTCACTATATATCTTAATTGTTATCACTAGTTTTTTCAAAAATGTCTTCAATTTTATTTAACATATTTTCCATGCAAATATTCATTTGTATCAGATATTAAACATAAATAAAATTCAATTTTATAAGAAACATTTTCCTCATCAATTTTAGACAGTTCTTTTTTAAAGATTCAAATTTTCCTTTTTTTTTTTGGATTTGTTATGATGTTCATCACAATTTTTACATGTGTGTTTCATATTTTATCATCAAATTACACTATTTATCTTAATTTTTATCACTAGTTTCATAAAAAAGTGTTAAGTTTGAGCATTTATTACATGCAAATATTCAATTTTATCAGAAATTTTACTGAAATCACCTTCAATTTCATAAGAAATTTTTTCCTTGTCAGTTTTCAATTTGTTTGTACCAATTGTTTTTAAAAGTTTCAACTTTCTTATACATTTTTTGTAACTTTTCATTACCTTAATCAAACTTTTTCCATGTGTGTTTCACATTTTATCAACAATATTTATTTTTACTTTCATCACTAGTTTTTTTCAACATTTTCTTCAATGTTACCACATATTTTTCAGTACAATATATCGAATTATATCAGAAAATTTTCTTAAATCGTATTCAATTTCATAAGTAACATTTTCTTTGTCAATTTTCAATTTTTGTAGGATTTTTGTAAAAAAATTCAACATTTCCATACATCTTTAACTTTGCAATAATTTTATTCAGACTTTTTCTATGTGTTTCCTATGTTTTGATCAATTTTTCACTATCTTAATATACACAACTAGTTTCTTCAACATTGTCTTCCATTTTATCAAAAACTTTTTCCATGCAAATATTCAATGTTAGCAGAAGTTTCCTTAAATCACATTTTAAAAAAGGATTTTTTTCCTAGTCAATCTTCAATTTATTTAGCAAAGGGTCTTTTAAAGAATAGAAAATTTCATAAATATTTTGCATTTGTCATCATTTTAATCAAACTTTTCCCATGTGTTTCCTGTTTATTTATCATCAAATTTTCACTATTTATCTAAATTTTCATCACTTGTTTTTCAGTAATGTCACAAACTTGTCAAAAATATTTTCCATGCAAATATTCAATTTTATCAGAAACATCCCTTATTTCACATTCAATTTCATATGAAATTTTTCCATGTCAATTTTCAAATTTAAATTTTTTTTTATGAATTTCAAATTTTTCATACATTTTATGTTGTATTTGTCATCATTTTAAGTAAAATTTTCAATCTGCTTTTTATATTTTCAACAAATTTATCTTAATTTTATCATTTTATCATTAGTTTTTTCAACAATATAATCAATTTTATCAAACATTTTTTGGGTCTAATATCCATTTTTCCAGAAATTTTACTTAAATCACAGTCAATATAATATGAAATTTTTTTTCTTGTCAATTTTCATTTTTTTAGGAATATTTCCTAAAAATATTCAACTTTTTCAACATTTTTTTGTATTCGCCGTTATTTTGATAATCAACTTTCCATGTGTGTTTGCTATTTTTTCATCAAATTTTCACTATTTATCTTGATTTGAATCATTAGTTTTTACCACAATGTCTTCAATTTTATCAAAACTTTCAATATCCATTTTTTATGTATATATTTTACAAATTTGTATTTTTCAAAATCTTTGTGGTATTTGTTATCATTTCAGTTAAAATTTTCTATATGTTTTCTATTTTTCAAATTTTTAGAATTTATCTTAATATTTATCACTAGATTTTTCCACAGTGTCTTCAATCTGTCAAGTATTTTTTCCATGTAAATATTCAATTTATCAGAAATTTTCCTTAAATCATTTTTTTTTCATAAGTAATTTTTGTCTACTTAAGTTTCAATTTTTTTGGAATTGTTTTAATAAAAAATTCAAAATCATTTATATTTTTTTTATTTCTCCTGAGTTTAATCCCACTTTTATCAAGTGTCTTTCTTATTTTTCATCAAATTTTTACTATTTATCTCAATTTTCGTCACTATTTTTTTTCAAAAATGTCTTCAATTTTATCAAATGTTTTTTTCCATAAAAATCTTCAATGTCATTGGAAATTTTCCTTAAATCACTTTCAATTTCATACGAAATATTTTTCTTGTCATTTTTCGATTTTTTTGAAATATTCAAATTTTCCATAAATGTTTGTTTTGTCATTATTTGAATCAAAGTTTTTTCATGTGTTTCAAAGTTTTCATTAAATTTTCACTATTTACCTTAAATTCCATCACTCATTTATTCTAAAATCTTTGACTTTTCAAACATTTTTTTCATGCAAATATTCAAGTTTCTCAGAAATTTTCTATAAATCACATACCGTTTCAACACACAAAAAAAATTGTCACTTTTTGGTTTTTTTGAAAAACTCAATATTTTGATACATGGTTATATTTATCATTATTTGATCAAACTTTTTCCATGTGTGTCTCATATTTTTTTTTCATCAAAGAATTACTATGTATCTTGATTTGAATCACCAGTTTTTACGACAATGTCTTCAATTTTATCAAACATATTATCCATGAAAATACTCAATTTTATTAGAATTTTTTCTTTAATCACATTCAGTTTCAGAAGAAATTTTTCCTTGTCAACTATGATGATTTTTAGGAAACTTTTAGAGATCCAACTTTTCAGACATTTTTTGTCATTATTTTAATCACACATTTTCCAAGTGTGTTTCCTATTTATTAATCAAATATTCATTATTTATCTCAAGTTTCATCACTAATTTTTTCGAAAATGTCTTTGATTTAATCAAACATTTTTTGTATGCATGTATTTATTTTTTTAATCACATTAAATTTCATAAGAATTTTTTAGTTTCAATATAAAATATTTTCAGGAATTTTTAAAAAAAGATTCAACAGTTTCATAATTTTTTTGTATTTGTCACTATTTTAATCACACCTTTTCTACATGTGTTTCATATTTTTTTTTATCAAAGTTTTAATAGTTATCTTTTCATCACTAGTTTTTTCAACCTTGTCTTCAATTTAATCAAAACTTTTTCTGTGCAAATATTCAATTTTATCAGAATTTTTCCTTAAATCACATTTTTATTTAAAAAATGGAATTTTTTCCTAGATAAGATCAATATTTTTAGAAAATTATTTTTAAAACAATAGAAAATTTCATACTTTTTTGTATTTCTCATTATTTTAATCAAACATTTCTCACATGTTTCCTGTTTTTTCATCAAAACTTCACTCTTTATTTTAATTTTCATCTCTTTTTTTTCAACAATGTCTCAAATTTATCAAAAATAATTTCCATCCAAATATTCAATTTTATCAGAATTTTCCCTAAATAACTTTCAATTTCATAAGAAACTTTTCCTTGTCAACTTTCACTTTTTTTAAGAATTTTTTATGAATTTCAACTTTTCATACATTTTATGTTGTATTTGTTGTCATTTTAATTTAAATTTCCATAATGTCCGATATGTTTTCAACAAATTTTCTCCATATATCTTAATTTTCATCATTAGTTTTTTTAACAATATCTTCAATTTTATCAAAATTTTTTTCCATGTAAATATTCAATTTTATCAGAAATTTCCAATAAACCACAATCTCATGAGAAATTATTTACTTTTCAAGTGGAACTCTATATAGGAATTTTGTTTTAAAAGGATGCAACATTTTCATACATTTTTGTATTTGTCATTAGTGTAATCAAACATTTTCCACATATTTTGTATTTTTTAATCAAATGTTCACTATTTATCTTGATGTCCATCACTAGTTTTTTCAACAATGTCTTCAATTTTCAAAAACTGTTTCCATGAAAATAATCTATTTTACCAGAAATTTTTCAGAGATTGTGTTCAGAGAAACATTCTTGTTTGAGAGACATAAAATTTTAGTAATTCTTAAAAAAGTCCAGAACAGAAACAAAAACCAAAACCCATCACTGTGTGAGTCTTGGCATTCCATAAGCACAGGAGGGGCTGTAAGAATTATTGAATCCCGTACAGTTCACAGGTTTACATACACACCACATGACAAACATACAAGCTGTCAATAAAAACCAGAGGTCAGTGTTACTGTCCATTCTGATTAATACTATTTGTATTGCTCCACAGTGTTTTCCACATGTTAGGTTCTGAATTAATATTTAATAACTTGAGTATTAAGGAAACACACTCTTGAAGTACTGGAATTTTATCATTGCCAATTGGACACTCAAAGGGTCTTTGCTATGAAGAATTTATTATTAAAGATTTTTGGTCACTACAATAAAGCACATAAAAGCAGGGGTGGGGTGTCTGTGTGAGTGAGTGTGTATGTGTCTGTGGGGTGGGGTACAATGTATGTGAAATGGTTGCTTGTGCAGAGTCTATCTTTCAGAAACTACTGAAAAGCTCTCCAGACTCTGGATATTCCAACAAAAACCTCTTTGTTGTTTTCATATTGCATTAGGTTCAGAGTCCACAGGAAGATCTCAAAAGTCTTGTGGAACTATTTTTTTTTTTTTTTAATTTAAGGACCCTTCATTTACTAAACAAAGCTCAAAAACTTAATTTCCTGTCAATGATGATATTTTCTACTCTATGTGATAATGGAGAGAAGAGACAACTACTTTATCTAACTTCATCTGTGACAAAATATGGAAACTGTTTAACTCATCTATTAACAATAATAACCTTGATTATCTCCTTAGAAATCCAACAACATCATAGTGGGCAGAGAAAATCTCTGTAATCATGACTAATCACAGGTTTTGTTGAACCACATAAGAGTGCTTTGGATTTCTTACTGGCAGCAATAAATTGACTATTAGGGTTTAAAATTCTTTCAATAGCTTCTTGCACCTGTTTACTGCTCACTTCTCATTTTGTGCTATTATTTTAACAATACCAACAATTGTTTCAGGATTTCCCTCTGGGTTAGTGGAAAGAATAGTTTTACCCTTCCCCCAACACACACCATTTCTGTTTCAATTTAAAAGCTGATATTCTGCATGATTTGTTTCTAAGAGAATAGAGCTTGGTGTGGTGGGGACTACTAGGAATACTTGCTGACTATAATCTTTCTATTAAGGTGGCTAAAGGAGTCTCAAAAGTACAGGGCTAGTCAAGGCTACATAGGAAAGCCTTGACTCTTACGATTTTCAAGCCAGAAGTGATGACACACACCTACTTGGGCACATCTCTGACAGTTCAAAGCCAGCATGGTATAGTCCTTGTGTCAAAAGAAATAATCTCCACAGATAGATAGATAGGTAGATAGATAGATAGATAGATAGATAGATAGATAGAAAAGATAGATAGATTATATAGAAATAATTTGAGATATCAGCTGAGATAGGAGTGTGGGGGAAGAGAATATAAATACAACTCCATGGAAAGTGATTGACAATGAGCTTGGATTGCTGACATAGCTAAATGGTTGTTGGTCTGGACTCTTCACTGATATTTGTTTCCTTGAGAGAGACCCAGCCCAAAAGTTTTCATGGCATTCTTGTTGGCGGTGGTGCCTCTATCTGATTTCAGCTGAGGCTGAGATCTGAATGTCTCTGCTAGGTTGTGCCACTACTGCTCATTTCTATTTGCTATTCTGACTCTACCAAACTTGCTTGTTGGTATATCCATGCAGTGTTTGCCTGTGAAGGAAAGAGAGCAAGCTTCTTCCTTTTCCCATATAACTTCTCTCACCTTCTTTTGCTTCTTTCGTTTCTGGATGCTCAGTAGAGGATTTTTAGTGCAAGGGTCAAATAAGACTGTCTGGGATCCAGATTGGAATTTCTACATTTTGTGGAAAAACACATGCATAACCTCTTCCCGGGGTGATTAACACATCTGGCCCTTTCTATGTGCCTTTTAGAAGATCCTTCCTCATCACTAAAGGAGTAGCAGTCTGCTGTAGGGGAGCCCAATGTTTTTGCAGAGGAGGAAAACCTTTATCACCTGTATTAAGATGAATAATGGTAAATAAAGCAAGGCTTAATAATTGATGAGGCAAACAGTAATGACCACTAGATTTTAACCTCTGAAGTTGTACTTTAAGAATTTGATGAGTCTTTTCTATGAAAGCCTAACCTTGGGGGTTATATGGAATTCCCGCAGAATGTTCTATACCCCTTTGACTGCAAAACTTTGCAAAAACTGGAGAAGTATAAGCTGGAGCCTTATCAGTTTTAATTCTTTTTGACACACCTTATGAGGAGAAGTATATGATCAGATATTGTATGACGTCTTTCATAGTCTCCCAGTTCTTGTAGTGGACATGACCACATGAGAGTATGTGTCTACAGTAACATGTACATAGGCCAACGATCCAAATTCTGGGATATGAGTTAAATCCATTTTCCACAAAACTTGAGCTTTATGGTCGCTTGGATTAACTCTCATTTTTAATGAATGATATACGTCAGGACAATTTTCACAGTCCTTCATAATTTGCCTAGCCAGTTCTCTCATCAATTAAACATCTTTTTTAAGGCCAATGTGTTATGATGATTTAAAGCATGACTTTCTAATGCTTGTTCAACCATACTAGCAATCAAAAGTTGCTGTTGATAATAAATCTGCCATAGCATTTTGTAAACATAATGGACCTGGTAGCCCAATCTGTCCTTCATATGTCATATAAATTCTTTTCATTTTCTTGATCAAATTATATTTTGCAAGTGAAGCAAGAATGATATAATTTGGAATTTCTGGATATAAGAGCTGTCTCTATTTCAGGAAATAAACAAACTACATATTTTTAATCTTTTTAAAGATTAAACACTTCAAATAATTTTTCAAAGTGACAAATAACTGCAATAATATCTGTCAAAGGTGCAAAAATTTTCCTTTGCCTTTCTTAATAATTACGGTCTATCTCTTACATAGATGGCTGAAATTCTACTGGATGAGCTATCTGTAAATACAATAGGGCATTGGAAATAAGTTCCAGTTCTATTTTAGAAGGACAGATTCTTGTATAAACTTTAATCTAGGTACATGATATTGATTTGTCCCATACAATGAGCTAAGGCAATTCCCCAATCATTTGCAGTTTGAACTAAATACTCCAATGTTTTTTATTATATCGAGTGATAATTTCATGCATTTCTTTTCCAAGTAGCTCTCTGGATTT